>PVLA01004338.1:0-180085 GCA_004027455.1 Hydrochoerus hydrochaeris | reverse complement strand
TTCCTTTCCTTTCCTTTCCTTTCCTTTCTCCTTTCCTCTCCTCTTCTTCCTCCCCCTTCTCATGACTTCCTTTCCCACTACCTGGATGATGAAGAGAAAAGAGGGATCAGCATCTTTTGTAGTTTTTTAATTTTACAAATAAGGAACCCGGGTCCCAGAAAAACTGAGCAACTTTCTTGAGGTCACTTTGCTTGCTAAGCTTGCAACAACCCCTAGCAAGCAGCAGAGGAGAGCACTGTCTGCTTCAGACCAACAGCGAAGACCAAGAGGTGAGTGGTACCAGGGGTCCCTCCCTGCTTATTTTAGGTCAGAAGATGATAGGCTCTTCCAAATATTTGTCCAGTGATTAAAGAAATGAAAGTGCTTCTGAGGCAGGGCAAATAGTCCTGGAGAACCAAAGCCAATGAAGGGAGCTCGCAAGCCTGCCTCTGGTTGGGGCAGAGAACACAGAGATGAAAGTCTGAGATGGAAAATAAGAATGCAGAGATGGAATACCTACAGGCCAGAGCTTCATTTTAAATCAAGATCTAAAAATCCAGTGGCATTTCTCAATATATATATATTTTAATTTAAATCAAATTCCATCTCAGAGGCTTTTCTGGCATGCTTTTTTAAACAACTTTGATCATTTGATCTTAAGCAACAATTGATTATTTAGAAGCACACACTTCGTGGCATTGTTGAAGTAGGTGCTGTTAGGTTTTCCATAAAAGCTAGCATAATAATGAAAATAACTAAAATTTGCTTATTACTAATTGCCATGATAAACATAGCACAAAGTCGTCTCCTTAAGCACTAAAAACAATTAGTATCTACGTGTTGGATATCATTTTTCTTTTTCATTCAGTAAATAAGGAAATTGAGATGTGTAAGTAAGTTAAGAGAAAAAAAAATTCAGATAGGAAGAGGCAGATTCCAAACTTGAAGTTTCTCTAATTCCACAGACAATGATTTTGATCACTTGTTTCAGAAAATAATGCTTGTGCAGAATTTATTCCTAATACTTTATGATTCATGATACCGTATTCTATGACCAAAAAGGGTACCTTACATGACTGAGGAGTATTAGTCAAGCTACCTAGCTGCAAAGCTGTTTAAATGTTACAATGGTGGTTTGGAGCTCCTCTATTGAGAATATGGCTTTCAACTTTAAAAATGTCTTTAAAAGACATAGATCTCATTTCAAAAAAGGAATGACTAGGGAATCAATTCAGGAACACAGCGATTCTCAAAAGCAGATAAAAAGCATTAAAGGAAAATCTAAGAATAACTCTTGGCCACCTTGTATATAGGAAGTGTGAAACTGCAACCCACTGCCAGATCCTCTGAACAAATCTGTGAAAATGAAAGGCTATAATCTGGTAGGATTTCTTCTGCCATTAGAGCTATACTGAGCTGCAGAAAATTCTGGTTGAAATGTTTCACTCTTCCAAAAGGCAGCAGCTGGTCTCTGGTATAAAAAGCAAATTGGTGAATAAAATTCACACTCTTCAAAATGTGCGAACATTGGTGACTTTTTTTTTTTCAGTAATACATTCTTCTAAAGCTAAACCAGGCAGGCAAAGTGACTTTTAAAAATTCTTATTTAATTTAAAAGTCTGTCGTTTTTCTTGCTAAAATACGGTGTTTACAGTGCTGCATAGACAGGGTTAGCATGTGTATGTGTACACACACATCACACACACAAATATATACTGTCCTTCTATCTTCCAAGACTGTAAGGTAAAAAAAATCATTGACTCAGTTAAACCTAGACTTAATTAACCATAAAATCTTGGTATGACTGAAAGACGTAAGTACATTGCTGCATACAGAGAGTCATTTACTAGTGAAATGTTTCTGAACTTAGTATCTAATAATGCATATATTATCTAATCTAAATTTAAAATTGAGGTCATTATATTCAATAGTGTTTACATAACATTAAGTACATGATTTTAATTAGATTCAGGCAAAATAATTAATTATATAAAGCTCAGTCCCTTGGCTCAGTAAGATGACAACATTTAAATCATTTCATCTATTATATTCAAATTATTTCAGGAAAGGAGAAAATTTTCCTCAACACAATTTTCTAGATGTTTTCTTCGATATTATTTAGCAATTCTTTTTAGCTTTAAATAAGAGTCTCATGACAATCAAATATGTACATCCATTGTTTGTTTGATTTTTGCTATGAAAATTCAATGCCTTACACTTTTGAATAAATAAATTTTATTTTTATAATAATTTTAGATTTACAAATGAACTGCAAAGATAGTGTACAGGTTCCTATATGCCCCACACTGTTTTCCCTATTATTAATATCTCTACTAGTATTATGATGAATGAACCAGTAGTCTTTTTGCAGTTCTTTCCCCCCAAACTTTTATTAGTAATTGAGAAATAACGATTTTATGTAACTACAATGGACAATGCAGAGTTTTGATATATGTATAAATTATGAAATGATCAAGTGAAGGTAATAAAGATATCCATTACAGTACATGCTTTTTGTGGTGAAAACATTTAAGATTTATTAGTAGCAATTGTCCAGCATACCTTATTATTACCTCTACTCACTGTGTGGTATGTTTGATTTCTAGAATTTATTTCTAAAAATAAATTTTTTTTACTCTTTGAAACTTTTTAGCCTTTGACAGCATTTCTTCACCACCTACTCACCACCTACTCACTACTCACCACCTACTGACCCCAGGCAACCACCACTGTGCTTTTATGAATATAACTAATTTAGATTTCACATGTAAGTGATATTATGTAGTATTTGTCTTTCTGTGCCTGGCTTATTTCACTAAGCATAGTGTCCTCCAGGCTCATAAATGACAGGACATCCTTTATAAAGGTCAAGCAGTATACCATTATGTGTATATATAGCACATTTTTTGTTATCCATTCATCTTTTAAGGTCACTTAGGTTGAGTCCATATTTTGGGCATTGCAAATAATACTACAATAAACCTGAGAGTGAAGACAAATATTTCATACACTGATTTTATTTTCTTTAGATGCATATCCAGTAGGGACATTGCTAGATCATATGGTTGTCCTATTTTAATATTTTGAGGAACATCTATATTGTTCCATAATAGTTATATGAATTTATATTCTTACCAACAGTGTACAGGGTTTCTTTTTTCTTATGCCTCCCAACAGTTTTTATCTTTTGTTTTTTTGATAACAGCCATTCTAACAGGTGTAAGATGATATCATAGTTTTAATTTGCATTTCCATGATGATTAATGGTACTGAGAATATTTTCTTATACCTGTTGGGTATTTGTTTATCTTCTTTAAAAGAATATTTATTATTCATTTTTAAATCATGTTGTTTTCTTGTTACTGAGCTGTTTGAGTTCCTTACATGTTTTGGATATTAACCTCTACCAGATGTAGAGTTAGCAAATATTTTCTCCACCCATGGACTGTCTCTTCCCACTGTTTATGGTTTCCTCTGCTGTGCAGAAACTTTGGATCCTTACTTCACACTATATACAAAATTCAATTCAAAATGTACTAAAGACTCACACATAAGACCAGAAATTGTAAAATTACTAGAAGAAAACATAAAAGGATTTCTTGACAGTGGTCTAGACAAATGAACCAATTTTAACGTATTATTAGCAACTAAAGTCCAATTTTATTCATATATTCTTAGCTTTTACCTATGTATTAAGCACCTAAGTAGTTTTCCCTGTTATAAACTCTCATCTTTGACATCAAAGTTATATTTACTTATCATATCTCTTTCAATTCATCAGGATTACAATGGTTTCTTAGGTTTTTCTTGTTTTTGCTGACTCCGGCAATTTTAAAGAGTACAGGTCAGGCAAGATGTAAGGATGTCATTCCTTTAGAATTTTTCTGACATTTTATAATTATAATTTGTAATTAGACTGAAGTTGTAGGTTTTTGAGAGGAAGACTACAGGGTAGTCTTATCACATTAAACACAAATTGTCAAGAGTGCACAGTATCAATGAGACTTACTGTTGATACTGACCTTGATCACCTACTTGAGTAGATTTGTCAGGTTTTTCAACTGTAAACTTAATTTTTCATTCTCTTTTCCATACTGTACTCTTTGGAATGAAGTCACTGTATGAGTTGCACACCGACTCCTTGAGGGCAGATGCCTACAGAAATTACTTGGAGTTCCTTTACACTGGAGATTTGTATCTTCAGCATTTATTTGTCAAATTGATAATTTTGGCAGTATGGACTCACATACATTTATTCCATATTTAGGCACATAATCTAAGGTTACTTTCATGTGTTGTTCAGACTGCCCCTACTTGGCCACTAAGAGCTTTCATGTTGCCTGGTGTGTCCCTTTCACTTGTCTCCATCATCATGGGTTTGTTTATTTCTGCTTTTTTGAGTACCCACTTACTTTCTGCCAGTAGAAGACACTCCAGGCTCATCCTGTACATTCCTCATCATGCTCCTAGAATTTCTCCAAAGGTCTCTGGTTCCTGTGCCTTTTTATTCAGGAATGGTATTAAACACCAAGATCTGAGCACCAGGTATATTTCTGGTTACTGGACTATTAATTGCTTTTAGGCCTTCTCAACTAATATTATCAAAGAATCCACGTATACACAAATATCTATACATATTTGTATATGTAATCATCAGTGTCTACACTAAACATGAGTTCTGATGTTGCCAACTATAATTTATAGCCAATGAAGTCATTTTAGTCTCTTTCTCATTTATCTATAAAATTCCAGCCCAATAGTAAGAAATCTGGTTTGCAACAGCTGTCACCCACTTACTTAACTGTTTAGTTCAAGTGTACATGTCCCAGGGCATCAGAATTGTTAATCCATGCTCCTATGGGAAAACACTTTATCAGCTACATGACAGTAATTAAGTACAGCTTCTCTGGTCTTCATTTTAGAGATTTTGGTTGGCACCTTTAATGTTTAGCCTTCTTCACTGAGGTTGTTGCACACATTTGTAATAGAATTAGGGTGGGTTTTTTTTTAGCATACATTGTACTTTAAAAAGAAAGGGAAGCTAAATATATTATTTTGCCTCAATTTATTCTAGACTCTAGAATATTTAGTATACAATTATATTTTATTCCAAGTTCCCAAGCATTTTAACCATTGTTAATCTCTGCCCAGGGAGTTTATTCAGGCTGCTTATAACACACACACATAAACACACATATGTGCATGTACATATCCACACACTCACTTAGATTTAAGTCCACTCACTGTAGTGAATTTTTATATAACTCTAATGTTAGTACATTTCATAATTTAGCTTCTCATATGTAAACTAGTTTTTCAGCAAAAAATTATTAGAAAGAATCTAAGAATATAAATTATTCTCTCAGAGATGCTTCTCCCTACAAAAATTTTAATTACTTTCTCTTCTTCTCTTTCTACATATTTTAAAACAAAGGCAAGGGAAGCATTGCCTTGGATACTCTGTTCCTTCCATCGCTGGAATAATTTAAATTGGAGATTGGGAAAAAAAAAGGGGATGAACAAAGTATAAAAAAAGACCTTTGCTTCAGTGGCTCAAGGTTTCACTCCATGAAAGGTTAGTGACATGGAAAACAAAGATGTATCACCCAAAATGGAAAAGTTAGCCTTTGCCCAGTCTTACATACTAAGTGAAGATAATCATTGTGTAACTGCCATAAACCATTTCCAAGCACATCATAAATTTCTTGAACATGAATATTAAGTTATGTTTATTTACTTCACAGAATATACAGTAGAGGTAAAATTACTTTCATGTCTTACTTCTTTTCATTGCAATCTGATTTAAAGAAACTTGCTTATTAATTGGTTAAAAAAGTAGTGGCCAGATTTGTAAGCACAACCTAAATTCAAGTGTCAATTACTGTACCTAATTTCATTATATATCCTCAACTTCCAATCCAAAGTGCAAGCCATTGGTCCTCTGTAGAAGTAGCACCCAGCACTTCCTCAAAACACCAAGAAAAATGTCCAATATGACATCAGGACTCCTAAAGGGCACAAAAGGTCACAAGCTCATAAAATACAAGCAAATTTTAAAGTTGACTTGTCAAGCTGAAGACTTCAGGGGCTTCCTTCTACTAGATATCTAGTAGAGGCACTAACAGGAGCTGTGACTTATCTAATCTGCATAACAGAGTAACAAAGGGGATCATAATGGAAACTGAAAGGCATTGATTGATGGCAATGGAAGTCAAAGCAAGAAACACAAAGAAGTTGTTTTATCTGTTCTACTGCATTTTCATGCACTTTTTATCTAAATGAGTTCTTATGAAGTAGATTTAATAGCGTTAATATGTTCTAATATTCAATTACTGAGATAAATTATTCACTTTCTTCCATAAAACCAGGTATCCGTTAACTCATATTAAATTTGTGGCCCACTTAATAACTAGATAAATGTCATCACATTTAAGGTTAGAAAAGTCAACTTTGTTTTGTATTATATTTAACTGTGGAGCAGTTAAATAAGAGAGCTACTGATTTTTTTTTTAAATCCTTGAAATAACATTTGGAAGGTATTAGAAAGTAAAGATACAAGAAACTACAGTATCTATGATGAGAATATAAAAAAGCAAATTTGTGAATATTTAACTGATCTCAGAAAATGTTAACTCTCTTAGAGTTAAGAAAACAGATTATGTCCATAAACAGAATAGGTTGTTCTGAAAAACAAGCACCAAATAATAAATAAAATTTTTTTAGAACACTCAGAAGTTGAAAAAATACAAAAATAAAAATAAAAACCTTATTTGAAGATAAGATTCAATTTATTTCCCAGGAATGAAGAAAAAAATTTAAAGGAACATAAGAGAAAATATGAAGTGATGGAGATCAATACAGAAAGTTCAGCAACTGATTTAAAGAAGTTTCTAAGAAGAAAAAATGAACAAGAAGAAATTAGCAAAGAAATATAAGAAAAATTAAGAGATCAATAAGGATAATCATCTTATAAGGCCTAATGGGTACTGGATACACTCATGATAAAAGACTCATATCAAAATTGTTCACATTATTTCATAAAAGTAAAGGTAATGAGTAAATCCTAAAAGAGTACAAAGAGAAACAAACCACAAAAAAACAGTTCAAATAGAAAGAAATATGAAGGAGATTAGCATTTGATTTTACAACAGAAATATGGGAACTATAATATCTTCACCATTCTTATAAGTGATTTTAAAATACACAAACATCTTAAATGAAAAGAGAATTGAAGTTTGCAGGTGTATAAATTGTTAACATTTTATCTTACATGTATCTCCTATTAGGAAAGCACCAGAAAAATTACTCCAAAGAATGATAAGACTTTCAAAAAACTAGAAACTTCTAGGAAAAGTCAGACATGAAAGTGATAAACAAAAGACAGTTGTGCAGAAAGCCAAGAGCTCAGCCTGAACTAATGAACAGAACAGAGGCTTCCAAGAAAGTTTTCAGAAACAAATGTAATTGGTAGATCTTCTGATACAGTTAAGACATGGAAAACAGCATGATGAATATTTAACATATATTAAGAAGCATTTAGGTAGTTACACACACACACACATTTTCAAAAGTGAAGCAATTAACTCAAGCTAAAAAGAACAAATTGTGTAATAAATCCACCAATAATACAGATTGAGTATCCTAATTCTTATCCAAAATGCTTGGAACCAGACGTGTTTCAGATTTTTGAGTTTTTAAAAAATTTTGAAGTATGTGCATAAAAAGGTATCTTGTGACCAAGACCCAAGTGTAAACATGAGATAAAATCATGTTTCATGTATACCTTACACACTTAGCATAAAGGTAATTTTACACTTTTTTTTTTTTTTTTTTGCAGTACCAGGGATTGAACTCATGACCTCACACTTGCCAGGCAGGTGCTTATGCCACTGAGCTAAATTCCCAGCCCCAAAAGGACAGGGTAAGTATTTTATACTCTTTATTTATTTATTTATTTATTTTGGCTGCCTCTGGGATGGAACTCACAACCTCACGTTTACAGAGTGGGGCCTTAGCCAACTGAGCTAAACCAGGGAGCACAATTTTACACATTTTTATTGTCAATGTGTCTTGATTATGATCAGTCGAGTAAGGTCAGATGTTGGGTTTTCCACTTGTGGCATCAGGTCAGTGCTCAAAATGTAGATTTTGGAATATTTATGACTTTGGATGGTTGGATAAGGGATACTCAAACTGTAGTGCAGTACTTCACTCAGCAATAAAATGTAGCATTGATTATTGGTTTACTAAAAATTTGATATGAATACAAGGGGTTGATGGAGAGAAACTGAGGAAGATACAAGAAAGATGACTCTTAATTTACAAAGAAAGTAAAACATAATATATAAGCTTGACTCATCAAGAAATTATACAATAGATATATTTCTTATAAATGTATGTAAGTATTCAAATAGCTTTAAAAACGAAAGTCTGGGGGAGAGGATTTGCATAGAATAGTAGAGTAGTCAAATCCTCTGCTTTGTAATAAATCTTGGAATACTATTTGATTTCTAAGTATATCTATTTATTATTTTGTTAGAACTAAAAGTAAGTATATTACAATATAATCAAATTGGCTTCACAACTAGTAGCAATGTTCTACTTCTTAAGCTAAGCAGGGGGGTTAATAATTTGTTTTCAAAAGTGTATTGTGGAAAATTTCAAACATGCACAGCAAAGTTGAAATAATTTTTATAGGAAACATTCACAGATGCAAACACTGACTCTACATTTAATATTTTACTATATTTGTCTCACAAGATATCTGTCTATTACAGTTTGGATCTGCAACGTTCCTCAAAGGCCTATGTGTTGTCCCATATGTCCCTAGCCCCCAGCACTATTGGGAAGTGGTGGAACCTTCAGGAGGCAGTGCTCAGGGAAAGCAAGTTAGGTCCCTGTGGGTGTGACTGTGAAGGAGATGTTGAGATCTTGATCTCATCCTGTCTCTTTCACAGCTGGCCATGAGAGGAACAGGTTGTCCCACTACTCTCCTTCCATGGAGGTCTCCTTGGCAAAAGCAGAAGAGCAATAGAGACAAACTGCCATAGACATAAACCTGCAAAACTATGAGCCAAAGTGAACTTTGCTTTTTTCAAAGTTGATTATGGCAGGTTTTCTTTTTACACTAAAGGAAAGCTAGCACAATACGCATCTAACCAATGTTGCTCCTATTCGAAATCCAACTTCTTTTCTAATTTCAAAGTAAATTGTAAGCAGTATACTTCTACTTTAATTCTTAAAAATGTAATCGTATGTTTTAGAAAAAAATTAAAGAAATAAAAATATCAAGGAAATTAATAAACAATATAAATTAGTCAGAATACAATAAAGTAGGTATCTCAGTCAAAACTTAGATTTTCATATTAGAATTTTTAAAATATTATCATCACATAAATAGTCCTCCAAGTCAAGTTCAACATTTGATAAAGAATCCCAATTAAAAATACATTGAAGTAAATTGAAATTTCAATATTTTAGGCATAGTTTAGATTAGCTCATTACTCAATTGTAGGCTCCAATTTTGCAATGTAGCTTTTAAATAAACTCTGAGTTTATAATTAAATAATAAGATCTCCCAAGTGCATAAAAAGCTGCAAATATTGGCTTGGTGAAGGAAGTTATGTAACTTGTTGGGATAAATATTTACTTATTTTTCAAACAAGAAATTTCTCTCCTAGATTAATAAGCCTGCAGTAGCAAACATACACTTTTTGCTGCATAATATTTGGTTGACACAAGACTAACTTGAATGTCATGACACAAATGGCTGAAGTGATATTAATGGAACTTTATGATTTTCTAACCATCCAATAATATATAAATTAATACAAAGTATAGCATATGCATCCAAAGAGTGCCTGAATGGTGACAATGTTGTGACTGTGGTTTAACAGACAATGCTAAGTCTAGCACACCTTTAAAATATTCCATGATTTTGTGTTCTTACCAGGTCCATCAATCACGTCCTCAATGAAATAAAAAATGTAAATCAGTAGTTTGATATTTTATTAATCCTACTTTCTGAAATCTGACTTCTGTAACAGCACAGAACACCAAAAGGATGTTTTGTAGTGGCAAAGAGACCTAAGTGTGGCATTCTACAAAGTGGCCAAGTCGAACTTTTTAACAGATAAATCTAGGACTCAAAGTCCTTAGTGGAGTATGTGATGATCCCATTCCTTTAAAATTAATGACTTTCATTTCCTAATTTTAGTAACTCCTTACTTTACACATATGAAATAACTAACTTTAAGAAGGACCAAGACTGATGAAACAATAATAAAAGAGAAAGAGTGAAACTGAAATTTATAACTTCAAATCTGCAAATATGGCACAAAAAGGCTAATAATAGTGTTATTTACAGGAGGAGTGCTATTTACACTCCAGAAAAACAACTGTCAGAACAGGATGTCAGTCACATATACCTATGGAGGAGTCACCAGAGACAGACACATCTGCACAGGTAGCTCAACTGCAAGTCTCAGATCATGTGATGCAAGAGGAACTCAAATAACCAGGAAAAGTGTGCAAACAGCTGGACAGGGTGGCACATACCAGCAATCCCAGAATTCTGGAAAGCTTTAGCAGGAGGATCACACATTCTATCGATTTTGTAACTTAGTGAGACTTTATCACAAAATAAAAAATAAAAAGGCCAGAGGATATAGCCCATGCAAATGCTCTGGGTTCAATCCTCAGTATGGGAAAAAGAAAAAGGTAAGATTTGAATAGACAGTTTTCAAAAGACATATAAATAGCTAACAGATACATGAAAAAATGTTCAAAATTAGTACTCATCATGGAACCAAAAAATTTAACTACATTGAGAAATCACAGTATCTCATATCAGTTAAGAGACCTGCACTCCCATATCTATTACAATATTATTTAATAGCCAAGAAATGGAATCAACCTAAGTTGCCCTCAGATAAATGGGTAAGGAAAATGTGACATGATGGAGTGCTTTTCTCCTTTTAATAATAAGGAAATTCTATAATTTGCAGCAACACAGATGAACCTATATAACATAATGGCAAGTAAAATAACCCCAGTATGAAAAGACAAACAAGGCAAATATTCAAACTTGATGGAAGTGACAGAGATGTAGAGAATTGGGAAGATGTTGATCAAGCAGTATAAATATGTTGGTTAAGAAAAATAAAGTTCTATTTTTAATCCATTTTATTTCAAAGAAACAAAATGAAAAAAAGAAAAGGAAAAAAAGAAAAAGAGATCTACTGTATATCATAATGACTGTAGTTAGTAAAAATAAATTATATACTTGAAAATAGCTAAGACAGATTTTAAGCATTCTTATGGAAAACTGATAAGCATGTGAAGTAATACATATTTTAATTAGTTTGTTTCAGTCATCCCACAAAGGCTCAAATATATCACATTCCATATATATATATATATATATATATATATATATACACCAAAGCATCATGCATGTGTGTGTGTGTAATTTTTTTTAATCTTATCAGCTGAAAATAGTCTGTAGACTAAGCTGTTGTCAACTGACACCCACGGCTCTGCATATGGACTAGAATTGGAAACTGCTAATCAAGGATGAAGCACTTCTGATAAAGTTCTTGATAACGATAACTGTTTATGCTTTAGCTCAAGAAAGAAACAACTAAAAATAAACACTATACAATATTCTTTTCATTTACTATTACTCATTCCATTACTATTATTTATTTTATAGGTACTTCAAGACAATACTACCTTGTTTTATACAGAGTAATTCTGTTTTTGTTGCCATTCATATGTTTTTGGAACACAGATAATATTTCAACTTTTCTCATCTTAAACTATTCTCCTGTTGATAAAGGTGACGTATTCTCACTCTTATGTTTTCTTTCAGTGGTAAGCCTACATGAGTTATTTGATAGACTGTTTAACTCCACCCAATATTTCCAGGTACATGTTGCCTTAAAACAACTGAAGTTGTACAGCCAATTCAATGATGTCCTAATACAAAACATGAGAAATATAAGATACGATCAACAAATATGGCACGTATTTAAATTTAATAAAATTATTACAGTAAAAAACACATTGCCATTTATCTCACCCAAAATTTTTTCCCTCATTTTGAACACATTTTTCTATGGCTTCTGCCAGTTTCTGGAGCAGCTCTGTCAATTCATTATCAATTCATTTATGAGATATGATCAAAAATAATGTGAATGCTGCTACTGAGCACCACTCAACAGAAAGGTAGGCTCATAAAAACCTTACTGAGTGTCTACATCCATCTTATACACCAGATCTGGCACCATGTAACTCATGTCTTTCCTAAAGTCAAAAGACCAAGAATGGTAAATATTTTGAATCAATTTAGGATATCAAGGCAGCCCCAATAGCACAATTAAAGACTCTCATGCAAGAGGACTTCTAAGAATACTTCAGAAAGTGGTAAAAATGGTATGTTCAAACTGTGTTCAAAGCAAGGCGAGTATTCTGAGGGAGATTTGTGATGATGTGTCTTTTACTGTAATAAACTTGTAAACATTTTAACACTATTTTTTTTTCTATCATTGCTGATAGGACTAAGCTGGGAAATAAAAGGTTTTAGTTTTAGCTTTACTAGAGAGCGTGCTCTTGAGAAAGCCAACTTCTCTCGTTCTTTGTCCGAGACAGCCAAGTTTACAACAGCATTATTCTTCAGCATTTGTAAGTCTAGGTTTTGGAACCTGTGAGCAATCATTTCAAAGTCTTTAAAATTCAATCTTATACCTTGAAAATAGCCCTGGTTTTGTAAATCTGCTCAGTATGACTTCAGGATTGGAAGTGCCAAGCTAGAGGACTGGTTTCAAGTATAATTTCCTACTTACAATTATTTACCTTATCTCCTCAGCTTACCCTATTATGTTTCTCCCATCTCCCTTTAAACTGTATCTCGTGACTTCCATGCACTTTCCCTTTTACCCTCCTCCACAACACTTTCCAAAGACAATAGGAAGCCCAAGGAAAGGTAATCAAGTTCTACAGAAAAATGAAGCCTTTGTTGTCTGGGAGGTCTGATTATAAAATGATCATTTAAGGACCCATGTGTTATTTCAGATTGCTCTGGACTGTACCTCACTGTTTCCGGCAAGTGCCATTACTTAAGAAACATGAGCACAGTCTTATCATTTTCTAGGAACTGATAATCTCTAAACTCTAATGATCTCAATGAGTAGATTCGTATCTGAAAATATCTAACGAATTTTCAGGAGACAGTTATGCACTGTGAGAATCTGGTTATTTACATAGATTTCTTTCATTCAAGTATTGTTTCCTGAAAGTAACTTCTTGTCTATTTTACTTTCTAATGTTCCAAATCTTCTAGCATGACTGCAGGAGCCCCTGTGTTGGCAGAAAGAACTCTTTTCTAATAACTATTTAAAACTTTAAATAAAAATGTACATGTCTAACTTTAATTATCTATTACACTTTTACACAATCTTTTTGTATTGCACAATATTTTTATTTCATCTGTGAAAATGTTAAGTTAAAAATGTGTAACAACTGCAATGTTAACTTTATAATTTATTTTATTTGAAATCATTTGTGATTTTTCAAAAACATGTGTCAGTTCTTATCATTAAGAAACTGGTTCTTCTGAGACACCAAAGTCATGATAAAAATAAAACATAAAAATTATAGAGGCTAGAGATTTAGCTCAGTGGCACAAGTGCTTGCCTGGCATGTGTGAGGTCGAGTTCAATTCCCAGTACCAAAAAAAAGCACTCTAATATTATACTTAAAAGTCATTCAATAAAAAATATGAATATCACTGGGGTGCAGATAAGTAATTAATGCATGGCTATTTTGGTGGGGAGCAGCTCTGATTTATAGCAGTTGGGGACAGATATTCCCTTCATTAAATATTCTCTTCATTAAATCCAGAGCAAATAAACAATTGAGAAAATTTTTGAAATTTTCCCAATTGTTTCAAGTAAGCTGGTAAATGTCAGTTCAGTCGGGGCCTACTTTGTTTAAAACACTGATAAATTTACATTTTTGCAACTCAATGAATATATATTTTCTATCATCATTCAATTTTTGGCCTATTAATAGTTAATAAGTGTTCTTCAATAAAACCCTGAAAATATTTCTTAAGAATGGGGAAAAATAAAATGTCTTAGTCAATCTCAAATATTTTGATATACTAAAAAGCTACTTGACGAAAGCAAACATGAATTAAGTAGGCATATTATTGAATAGAAACCTCAATGTAGTTACACTACATTGATGTTCACTGATGTATATGAAATTCTTGAAAGATTCAATTAGTGATCATAGTGTAGCAGAAATTAAATTCAATAGTGATAGAGGAATTGATTTTAATTTTAAAATTGCTTGATATCCATCAAGTGCCTACCAATATCACCAGAAAATGACAAAATTACAACTTATTTGGTAATCTTTAAGACTCCAAATGCCAATTCCTTGGAAGATTCCTTCCTTACTATCTATTCGTCCAGGGAATCTTGACATGTGAGGATTAGGTCCTATTATTTCATTTGTTTGTAAATGTGGTTTCCCTTTATAGCAGAGGATTAAGTTAATCCCTTCTTCCATTATGTATAAGGTTTGAGAATTTTTCTTCAAATTATAGGACCTGTGCTGGTCCGTGTTATCTCCACCAGGGTCCCTTATGATTATATACAATTTGGTTCATTTCGATATTTATTGAGTTTCTCCTATCTGTCAGGAATTATCAGGCCCTTTGGATTTCCAGAGTGAAGGGCAGACCTCTCTACTTTCCAGTGAGCTAGGGAACCAACTGCCAATGAGAGCCCGCAGTGCCTATAGGTCATGTGAAAACATAAAATGTGAAACTTGGCTTGAAAACCCAGTTACTTATCCCAGTTTATCACAATGAAGATGGCTGAGTCAAAAATGGTTGTTGCTAGAGGTAAAACATGTCACTCTACCCAAAACACAAAAAGTATTTAATGGGAATACACAAGTGATTTCCTTTCATATTATTAGTAAATAACAAAATAAATAGCAGTGACACAAAATAATAAATACTAAAGAAACTTAGAAAAATGGGGAAAACTTTAAAGTGTTTATAATCAAAATATTCTAAAAGCCTCCCCTTAGACACTAATCCTTACAGCTTATGTGTACATAATCTTTAAGGATTCAGTTTTTGGCTATCCGGTCATCAAGATTCCTGGAGGACCTTTAGAGCTTCAACATATCAGAATGAAAAGTACCACTGTTTTCTTAACTGCTAAACCTTAACAATCATCCGAATTGAACAAGTAGTCTCATAACCACCTCACCGCTTGCCCTTTGTCACTCCTTCAGGTTGCAAGTGATTTCCTTTTATGCACAAGTTATTTTGGCAACACATACATATCAATACAGTACTTGTCTCACTTGATTTCAGCTAGTCTAGATCACAAACGCCTCTGTGTAGCACTCTCTTTTGTTAATGATTATGACATTTTTTGAAATTCATTGTTCTCTTCATTCTGCCAATTCATTCACTAAATCTGGTCCAGCACATAGTACTAGTGTGTGCTCTAAAATTATCTCGACTTCAGCAGGAGAATGACAGCCTGCTTTACAGTAATGGAAAATCAAAGTTATGTTGACAATGAACACTAAAGTACTGTTCAACCTCACCTTTCTTTGGACTAAAAGCACAATGCCCCGTTTTCCTCCATAGTTGCTTTCTGAATTTCAGTACTTTCCTTATTATAGTGATAGCTATCTAGAGAGGTAAGTTAACTGATTAATAACAATAATAATAAAAGAACCTCTGAAGCAAATGAATCTTTTCAGAAAGAAGTCATAAGTTGCATAAAAGGGAAAAATATGTTCAGTGAAAGTTAAATTACCACCTTAGTATTAAAAGTTACCATTCACTAGAAGCCTAAGCCTCCTCGGTGATTTGGAATTCAAATCCACTTCTCAATACTATCATGTTAGAGAGAGCAAGTAATATCTGCTACTTAAATTTTAAAATACCTACGACCATTCAGAACCCTTTCTTCCTAAGAAACTCACCTGCTTGCACATATCCCATCACTGAACGTGTCTTCAGCAGTGAACTCATGTGGTCAATCAGTATTACCCTTTTGAGATGTTTCCCTTGTTTGAAAATATTCTTTCTTGATCTGATTATAGAACTGTACCTGATGACAAGAAAGGCATCACTCTTTCAAGGATGAATTTGTTTTAGAAGAAACAAAGTAGTGGAAATAATATTTGGGAAAGATAGGTCATATTTCTGAGTTACTCTAAAAGTTCAGAGAGTTAAAGAGCTCCCAAATCTGAGTACCAGTATATGAAAAAGGCCTGACCCAGACTGATTATTCACCCAATGACTTCTAATTAAGAATCCAGGCTAGGCTCTAGGGGTAGGAAATTAAATAAGGCATGGTTTTGGCCTTAAGGAATGCAGTCTCCTAGAAAGACAGATATTTAAACAAAGTTCTCTGCACTCATGGATTCCAAATCTGCAAATTTAACCAACTATGGTCTGAAAACACCAGGTGGGAGAACTTCACAGACTGAATATTTATAGACTTTTATTCTTTTTATTATTCTCTAAACAAAACAGTGTAACCTCTACTTGTATGATGAGGCATTAGATGAGTTAAAATATACAAGCTGAATGTGCACAGGTTACATGCAAATTCTATGCCCTTTTCTATAAGGGACTTGTGTATTCTCAGATTTTTAGTATTCACTGGTAGTCCTAGAACCTATTCTGCATAGATATCAAGAGATAACTTATTGAAATAAAAAATAAGAACTATGAGATACAGTCAGACTTTTGTAGTATATAAAAGACAAACAAATTGGTATGGAGATGGAGCTCAATGGTACAGCATTTGCTTTGCCCGCAGAAGGCCTTAGTTTTGATCCCTAGCCCCCCACCCCAAAAGAAAAGCCAAATAAATAAATAAATAACAAAAGAACCCAAGTCCAATACAAAACAACTCAAACAGTTATGTGATGCACGGGTAAATGAGGGTGTGTGTGTGTGTGTGTGTGTGTGTGTGTGTGTATCATAAAATAGAATATATTTCCTCAAATATATGCAGATATCTAGGAGCATAGTTCACTTTTGTGAACTCCTAGACAGACCAGACACATCCTCTACTCATTTTGTGCTGAATCTTCCGCCAACTTTCTGCCAAAAAGTCATTCAGTCTGAGTTCTAAGACTGAGTATTTTCAGAGATGAGGTGCTTACTAATTTTCCATTTGTTTTCCCTTACATTCAGATGGAATTTGTTTCCTTTAGCTTCTACTCATTTGGCATTGGTTATTTCCTTCATATTATGATAAAGAATCCATTGCAATTACACAAACGGCATAGCTAAGTAAATAAATATTGAAAGGAAAGCTGTGTTTCAGGCTATGTGGTGCCTTCACTTGGAATTCACAGTACACTTTTGCTGAGTACCTGCTGCACTAAAGAAACTGTAAAAGGCATAAGCAGCTACTAGAATGAGAAAGGCTCTGCCCTTAAGAAGCTCACAATCCAATGAGGAGGAGATGCACATATCCGTAATGAAGGCAGAACAAAATCATTATCACAGAGGGCAAATCAAGTATAATTAATGTTCAACCAATGGAGGGATTACATTCTACATAGCAAACCTGGAAGTGGCCATGAAAAAAAATGAAATGCAAAATTAACATGTAGAATCAGTCAGTACTTATTTACCATCTGCTATATGCCCAGTATTCTTAGAAGTCTAAGGTTGCAGCAGTATATCAGGCATTCAAAGAGCTTAGATTCCATAAGGGAAAGATATCACAGACAAGTATGGAATATTGGTCTGTCTGTCTATTTTAAAGTGATAGTAATACATAAGTTAGGAACACTGGTGGACAACTTTCTATTTTAGATAAGAGAAAGGCATCACTGATTGGGAGCTTTTAAGCACAGACTTTAAGGAAATAATATTTGCAGATACCTAGGGAAATCCATGGGTCTTGAAGGTAAGATTAGGTTTCACCTGGCAGAGTTCAGAGTAAAATAAGCTTACATTAAGACCCAAGTGATAAAATTACATGATACAGTGGGAAATGGCAGGTGTTTCAGTTCTGTGTAACACAGGGTAAAAGTGTAAGAATCACAGAAAGTAAGAACAGCATTGGGTGGCAATTCTCCAAGACATTTCCACCCATGGCTGGTGAGTTTTTGTCCTAAATTACCTTTTCAAATATGTGCACAGATCAACATCCTTACAGATAAAAGAATGACTCTTTTTGGCATAGACAACATATTTGTTCCCTTGTTAAGATAACAAATATACTGTCTTTTTACGGACAAATTTTTGGCACTATCCCTCTTATAAGACTGAGAGTTCTCCAGACCTGGAACTTCACAGCACTGAAAGAACTTCATAGCGTGCCCAGAGCTACCCTTGGCTGCCTCCACAGGACTTGTGGGAAGAACTAGTATGAGCATGAACCCCATGCTGCCTCCTGTGGTTTGCTCAAACTCAGGAGACTGCAGTGCAACTGTTATAGACCAAGTTATTAGCTTGTAAGTAGGGTAATGTTTCGGAATCTTTCCACATGGCCATGTTCTTTTTATAATGACAGTTGAACAATGAATTGAGAAATTTTGATTTACTTGGTAGAATGTAATGGAAACTAGTGTTCAATTTTAAGAAGAATATTGTTTATTAATGTTATATTATTTGGGTGACTTAAGTTCAACTAGAGGAAAAAATAGTAAAGCAGACTAAAAGCACATACTTTCTGGAAAGACACTTTGATATATGATATCTTTTATCTTCACAACAGACTGCATCTTAATTTATTATTCATTCAACATGTGATTTTTAAGCACTATGTTCTTAGAATTCTTCAGATATTCAGAATGCAAATATTCTTTAGGAATAGAGGGAAACAATGATGTAGAAAATCATAGGCCAGATTTCTCCACAGAAACCACATTCTAGGTTAAAACCTAGCCAAACAACTAAACAAACAAATACTTGACAGAATGTCAAGTAGTCATAAACATTATAAAACAACAAAGCAGGGGAAAGACAAAGTAACGAGAATGCTATATTAGACAGGGTGAACAGCAAGGTCTCCCTGGCAGGCAGCTGCTATGATTAAGTCTATTTAAGAAAAGAGGAAGCCAAAGTTCAGAGACTATCTTGCTGACACCTTGTCCATGCTAACAAGGAATGGGGTGGGGATGCAAACACAGGAACCTGACTGCAGCATCCTCATTCCCACAACCTGCCTGGATATATCTATCTCTGCAAGAGGTAATCAACACCAAAACCATGGGGACTGCAGAAGAGTGTTTGAGACACAGCAGAAATGAACGATAACGAGGGACATAGCTCACTACACTAACCACTGGGTTCATTGAAATTCAAAGAAAGAGGGAGATCAGAGAGGAATCAAGAGTCCTCTGAGCCTGGGTGGAGGGAGAAGGGTAGGGAATAGCTCGAGGAGGATGGGTCAGGCCGGAGGGAGTAAATAGACATAGAATGCTCTGGTTTCTGACACAGCCACCTTGATGCAGCAGCAGAATGGGCTTTGAAAATTTCCCTCAGATCTGAGATAGTGTGAACTTTGCTCCTGTGCCCTCTGCTACTACTTTCATCAATCTTCTTTAGTTACATCCCAGCACTGAAAAACTTTATTACAAGACCAGCAGGAGAAAATTAACTGTTCATGTTAGTTCTTCTGATCAGCTGCTCCCTTTTTGTATACTGAGATGTGAACTCAATGTCCCTTCTATCATAATGTATTTTATACTATTCTTTCCTTTCAGGCATTTTGGAATAATAAGAGGAAAGGTCCCAGAATTTTCCCAGTGTTTCTTTTATATGGCTTTCTAGAGAGCACTGGTGTACTGGTGTTTGATTGCTCTACTTCTGTTAAAGAAACAAATACAGATACCACACTGTCATAAATCCATGTCACATTTTATCCTTTTGTGTCAACTTCAGGACTAACAAAATTTTCTTCTAACTTCTTTATAGCTTGGCAGACCTCTCTTAGAGTTGAAAATAGTCTTTTATTTCTATTTTTAAACAATTCTAATTTATTACAGAATTTTTAAAAATACTAAAAATAGAAGTAATGGAACTTTTAAAAAAATTAACTGTTGAACATCAAAATATATTCACAATATACCATGAAACTGTATGTATATATGTTATATATATATTCATGAATATGTGTGTATGTGTATATTTGTACACATACATATGCATTTTAACACGGCAGCATTTTAACAAACCCTCAACATCGAAATGTACTATGGTAGAACTACAGCTATGAGTCATCCTTAAGGAGAGACACACACTCAGATATATATATATATATATATATATATATATATATATATATATATGAAATAGGTTCATTATTTAAAGTTTAGGTATAGCTTCAAAGTAGTTACATATCAGCACTATTATAATTTTGTTAGTCTTGCTGGTGATGGTACCTTGACTCTGTAAAACACAACCGGCAATATGTTCTCCAAACAACTTTCCTTTCTGGTAGTAACATGTCAGAAACATGGAGAGCACACTGCTTTTGTCTCCATTTTTCTTTCCAAAGAGTAGTTTCACTCCAATTCTCTACTTTCTTTCTTTAAAATCTGAAGGCATGGATGTGACTTAAAAAGCTCCATGAGATTTACTCTTGAAAATATTAGCAACTGCTTCTTTAAATATATGCACACCACATTTGGAATAAGCAGTATTTAAGGCAGACATCAATCAATTAGTGAATTAAATTGACGAGTAAGGAATAAAAATTCCACTGTAAAGCCTTTGAGATAGAATTACTCAGAAATCTTTGCTTGCTCACAATGCTGTTTTAAATATATCTAAGCCTTTGCATAGATCTTGCTTAAAGTGATGGAACCATGAAAAGTTATTTATACTTTCAGCCCATGCAGAGTTCAGATGAGGGCTAGATTCAGGATACTGAATTTATGGAATGGATGAAAGTTATGTTCTGCAGCCAGTATGGGCTTTTCACTATACACAGAACATGAAGATGAAAAGAGGAACTTCAAAGCTCTGTATTTAAACAGCTTATCTTTTTTCTCCAAATTACTCTGTTTTGAGAATAGTTTAGTCAGTCATGATCACCATTATGTTAAATATACAACCCTGTGATAAAGGTATCACAAAGTTTGAAGATGCATAATATGATTTCTTCCCTCAAAATGCTATCAGCCTTTTGAAGGATAAGATGAGTTATATGGGCTGAGGGATATGGCTCAGTGGCACAGCACCTGCCTGGAAAGCTCAAGGCTGTGAGTTCAATTCCCAGGACAAAAATAAAAATAGATGAGTTGTACAGGATCATTATTTTCCATCCTTGTGAACAAGCATATACTAAACAATAACAGTAACTAATAAGTGACAAGGACAGTTCATAAATGTTCTAGAATGCATCGAGAGGAGAGACAAAACCTATTGTTTGGTGGAAATGAGAAACAATGCAGCAAATGGGCTTAGAATGAGGTTTGTAAAGAAGAGTAGAAGTTAGACAGCCACACACAGGGGACAAGCTCCACGGAAGGGAACAGAATTTGGTTCCCATTCACTGGAAAGGGATCTCCTTCTTGTAACACTGGCCACAAGTGTCTATGCCAGGACAGAACTCTAAAGCCCAATGGACTCAGAGAAGAAATTTGTTTCCTCAGTAATCAAGGGCAAAACTGTGTGAGAAGCGAGAATGAAAACAAGAGACCAGTGTCAAAGGAGGTACACAGGGTCCAGGGCTGAGAGAGAGCTATAATCAGAAGGCAAATTAAGAAATGTGATGCTGAGAAGAGAAACTACACCTTCTCATGAAGTGCCACCACACTGATCAGAAAGAGCCTCAGCCAGAAAAGAAACTAGGTCTTCCTGGGAACCAGCTGGTACAGGGGCTAAAAATCCAGTAGAGCACCACACACACACACACACACACACACACACACACACACACACACTGATGATTCGGAGGGCTCAGGGTGAGATGATAGCAGCTGAAGCGAAGGGAATAGCTTGATGCTTTATTGTTTGGTTGACTCTGCAGGCCTGGGGCTGGTGATCAGGGCATCTACCTGGAGGATGGCAGTGTGCATTGTGTCAACTGAGGGGATTTCCTCCTGTCTCATATTTGAAATCCAATGTTTTGTTCCATTTTACTGTTTTGTTTGTGTTGGATAATCGGAGCCACTACTTTGAAGATAACAATATGCAGTATTGTTCTCACTGTTTTATTTTGTTCTTATTTATTGTTCTTATTCAATGTCATATTTTGATTGTTTTTATTCTGCTTTGTTTTGTTTGATTTTACTATGTTGATGGTATGGACAACTATGGTGAAGATAGCAAGATATATTATGATAGCCACTGTTGATTTCCTATTGTCCTGTTTTGAATTCTGTACCACTTTCACTGTTGTGTTTTGATTGGCTTTATTCTGTTTTGTTGGTTTTTTTCTCTTTACAATAAAAATTTTAAATTTAAGAAAAGAAATATGAATATAACATCCAAAGTTAGTGTGGAATAATGCACTAATCTAGGAACACAAAACAATTCTAGATAGAGGCTGAGAAGTAATTCTAGAAAAAAATATGGGGATATAGATTGAGAACAAGGTGAAGATATTAGGGGTCCACAGGTATGAAATGAGCTAAAATGAGATTATGATCTCTTCACACAGAACAGATTCAAATATATTATAAAATTGGATCCAACATTTGGTCCTTAGGCAGATATTTGGAAAGAAATCAGTAGCAAAGATCATTTCATGGGTTATAGGCTTAGCAGAATAACGGCTCCACCAACAGAGAAGGCCAAAGAAAAACTTGATTGAAGATTTGATTCTGCTTATATTGACACCCGTGACCAACATGTAATTCATTCAATAAAAGATATAGGGCTGGAACTCTCTGAGCAGATAAGGAATGAGGTTTAGATTCCCTTATTTTTTTCTCAAGAATACTTGGTAATGGTCAGAAAATCTACTAAATTTCTCAGTGGTCATCCATAGCCAAATGGGACACAGAAGGTGATACATAATCAATTTCAATGTTCTTCTAAAAATATAACAAAACCCCAGAATTCTACCTTTACAAGAAGAAGAATACTATGTGGGTTTGAATTGTTGGAATGATCTTTCCAAATTAAATGACATATCATGCTTTGCAAAACCCATCACTAAGCTTCACTGATCATGATAACAACAGATAAACAGCTGCATTTGCTGATTAGATACAAATAGAATTATTGGCTACAATACAGGATGATCCAATTGTGAACAGAAATATTCTCTAAGTCAGATGTAGAAAAAGGCTGTTTTTTCCAATACCTCTAGCACTGCTCCACTTTCTCGTCTCTTGCCCCTTCACACACTAACAGAGAGCATATTTTATTGTTGCATAGGGAAATCCTAACGTTAGAAACTTGGCATTTAAATAATTTTCCCTCAAGGAACCAAAATCGGTTTATAAATCAGTATTCTGTGAAATCATCACAGAAGTCCTGGAAACAAAACAAGTTCTTTATCCCTCCAGGAAAATGCTTTCCTGACCAAATCTCAGAGGCTGGCTGTAAGTTTCTGAGGAAAAATAAAATCTGTGCATAAAAGAATACCACATAATCTTAGGGGAGGAATTTAACACCTAACTGTGGAGAAGTTGAACAACAGAAAATAGGGAAGAATATACAGTGACCTCTAATGGCATACAGTTCAATCTTTAACCCAACCACCACAGGCAGTAGTTAAATAGATGGACACCAACTAGTTGAAATAAGAGAAAACTCATCTTGTTACACTGTCCTAATTCAATCATTATCTTCCAATTTATATAACACCATTTTCCATAATAAAGCTGACAACAGTAAAGCTCTTTTCATACATAGAGTATCAATATTTAATTCACATGAGATATATATAGATATATATATCTATATATATAGATATATAAACGATAATAGATTTTGCTTAGTCTAAATTCCATCTTTTTATATAATAAAATGCCACACCAACTGAAAATTCACTCAACAATTTATTATCTGTTCTGTAGCAGGTTTCTCTTTCACATCCAATACAGATGATCGCCTACCTTTTATACACCATTCTCTGTGGTATGATTATCAGAAAGCACATCTTCCTATTACATAAGCAATGTGATTGTAACAGTTACTCAGTATGCAAAGAGGTTTACAGATGTTTACCATCACAGACACTCCACACGTTACTTGGTAAGCTTTGATTTGTATACTACTGTGGAAGTGCATGTTGAGTCATACATTTTTAAAAATTCTGCTATCTCAGATTTAAGTTTGTACTTAGTGCACACAGCAGCATAATAAACAACTTAGCTAATAATGAGATAACAGCGATAATAAAAAAGACACCTGGCTAAAAATTTAATTTTAAAAAAATTAGTAATCTCAACTGGTCAACATAAGATGCCAGTCAAAGAACTATGCAGCTATAGCCATAACTCAGACAACCAGCCTATAACAGGAAAGAGGATTGATTCTATGTTCCCAAAATCCTCAGGCAAGGATAGGCCACAGGCTAGTAGAGCAATCAAGATGTCAGTCATAATGAACCCAACATCTGGTTAGGAATGATGTGTGCAAAACTGAACAGACCCACACAGTGGAGGAGGGTGCGTGTGAGTCAAGATCTCAGCCAAGGGTGGGCTCACAGGATCTTTCAGAAGAGTAAGAGAAAGTCTGTGGTAGTAGTGACGGTTCAGTGTAGAAGGAAAAGGATATGGCTGTGAGACTGGACAGGATTCTTAAAACTGAAATCACCAGAGAAGACCAACAGTGAACGCAGAACAACAGAGAACTTACTAACTCTCTGATGACTTTTTTAGATGGAAAGTTGGATTTTTTTTTCCTATCTATGGAAGATGCAAGTTCCAATCCTGAAATAAGTTCCAGAACATTCAAGAAGAAAAATATATTCTGTTAAATACATCTTTTTGCTACAATAAGAAAAGATAAAGAACTATCAAAAACACTAACTCTTTCCAAAATTACAAGATTTAATAGGTAGCTACTTTACATCTGCTAACAGAGAGGGCAAAACCATAAGCAAGACATTTTAAAGTCCACATTCTCCATAATCTTAATTCAGAAATGTTTTATTTGTATACTTTCCCTTTCCACTCAAAGAGTGAGTCACAAATAATTCTAGCAGAATACACCAGCCCATAAGATGCTTAATAAGAATAATATGATTGCTGGAAAAGCTGGCAGAAAAAGTTTCTAGATTAAAGACTGCAGCAGAAAGGCATGATGTGACAATGTGTGAAAGTAGTTTGGCTCGGATTAGTGCTTGACAGAGAGCCCAATGCATCAATATTCCAAAACAACCAAACATTTAATAAGAGTTACCTTGCATCTACTCAAAACTAAGAGGCAGCCAGAGATTTTCTGGCATCAGTCATAGCCTAGTAAATTTCAGTATCTACCATCAACATGTCATCTTTCATAAAATACCATTTAAGTTACTGCAACTCCTTGGAAACCCAGAAGTCCTATATTTCAGACTTTTAATCTATTAAGCAGCCCTCTGGGAACCTTGTCTAAATGTGAAATGCTTTTGACAGGTACAATTCTGTAAGTCCTGATTGTGATTCACACTTTAGTTGAGCTCCCTGTCATGTTAAAATGTCACTCTTGACTGAGAACACTCACATTATTTACATAGTGGCTCTGATGTTTAAGAAACACTTTACTTAACTCTGAGAAGCCCAGGATTATAGAGCTGTTTCTAAACTTCACTCACCAAAGAGATGTAAACAACTTCAACTCATCTCCCTTTGTTCAAGCCTTCCTGTGGCCAAATGGAGGTTGCCTGGCATCCACTAGAATGTGCACTGCAGAGACAGGGACTCACTGTTTTAGTTACAGCTCCACTGCCAAGCTGAGAAGCCAATAAATCATTGTTAAAGGGTTAAACAAACAGAGCACCTCTAAACAACTCAGAGGAGCAACGAAGGTTCACCAACCACTAAACACAAAACAAGTGGGGGTACAAGCAGGGAGGCATGAAGAACACTTGTTTGTACTTGAAGGACAGAGGTCAGGGGCTTGCATTCGTAGTTTCTATTTTGATTTTCTGCTGTTACTTAATATTTTCCTTTAAAAGTTAAGGCTATTGATTGATCTTTAAAATGGGAATAATAATACCTTGCAGCACAGCTTTTGTGGGAATTTGAGGTAATTACATGAAGTGCCTGCCTGATACATAAAGACACTCAGACAACAGCTGCGAGGATGGTATCCATAGTGATTCACAGCGAATGCACTCTCTGATGGTGAAGAGTAAAATGCAATAGAAGAGAAGTGACTGAATGTAGGCATCACTGTAGAAACTCCTTCCAGATTAGACATGATCTACCTTTAATAAAAGCTGAGTATTAAAACCATCAATCCAATTGGATATTCCAACTTGAAAATATGTTCAAGCCACTATGATGTCTTCCATTGTGAAAAGGTTGGTATATGTCACCCATCTGTCATCTGAAAACTTAATGAGCACATTTCCTCAGGAGCTCTGACATAGGCCAGGTCTTTGTGCACTTGTAGGCTGGTATCTGCATTCAGTGTCCACTGGTTGTAACACACAGCCTTATGAGAACAGAATTCACGTCTGTTTATTTAACTTGCCCTGAGTTAGTACAGCAGCATGCACATGAGAAAATGAAATGATTTTGATACTGATCATGATTTTCATCCTCTAAGCTATAATTACAAGTATTATCTTCAAAAGAAAAGTCCTCCAGTGTCACCAGGAGATGACAAAGTATCTCTGGAACTGATTCTTAGGTACTTTGAAAAATTCTAATTGAACCTTCTCAAGCTGAAAATTGAGCAGCCGCCAGGATCCTGGGGACAATATAAAGGGTAGAAGATAAAGAAGCTGCAAAACCAGAGGGATCTGAGGGACTTCTTCCTTCTAAGTGACTCGTCCACCTCCTAAGGAAGTTAGATCACTAGAGTTCATGGCTTTAGCTAGACTCTAATTGTTTGCAAATACATGAAAGAAAAAAATCACACATTACTCAGTTTCCCAGTAATTTCAAGGACCAGAGACTCATTTTGTGCAAAAGCATGCCATCAGCCACTTCAAAAAGAGACAAAGAGGTGGAGGAAGAGTACAGGTGTGCCAGTATTTCACAGAGACAACACTTGCTAGAAGACCCATCTCCTTGATAGCTGGAAATCAGAGAGTGATCAAAACAGGGAAATGTGGGGGTTTTTTTAGCCTTGAGAGAGAGAGAGAGAGAGAGAGAGAGAGAGAGAGAGAGAGAGAAAGCCACTAGTAGCCCTTCTGAAGAAAACATGAAAAGAAATGAATAGAACTGTCCTCTTACTGGATAATAACATCTAGCATATTTTTTTTCAGAGAAGCTTGTTAGGAATTCAATCTTCTTAAAAGGATTTCAAAATGACAAGTTTATTTATGAGCATACACAGAGCTCTTAGCACTTAGCTTGGCACTTAAAATTCAGGAAATAAATATTTATTGCATGAATAAATTAAGAATGTGTTGGGGCTATTATAAGAAATCCCCATAAGGAGTTTCATAAGCCTATTAAAATATTATTACATTTTAAACATCACTTTCAGGGTAGCTTTTGACATTTTGAAAATTATAATTAATCTATAATATTCAGGCAAAATGAAAAGTAATAAAAGTCCAATAAACAGCTCTGATAATACAGAAAAATCTTGAGAAGTCCTTAAGTATTTGATAAATATTATTTATATAGCATGTTCTTGTTATGAAAAACTCTGATGAGAGACAGTCACTGGATTTAACCAAGAAGATAAAATGATGCATCTGCCAGGCTGAACACTCACAAAGCTCTAAGTATCAGGGAATATTCTGCATGCAGCATGTGGCCAGGAGGAAGTCAAGTGTAACGGATTGTGACTTACAAACTTGTTCTTGCTCCACACAAACGTCACTTAGCTACAGATAAAAGTCTGTTTAACTTTAATCTATAAAAAAGTAGAAAACAAGGCAGGATCTCTTTATCTCTACTGTTCACAAGCAACAACAGGGCTTACTGTACAAAAGAAGTAATGAAACATAAAAGTTCTGTGTAAAATTGTCACACTTACTTCATAGTAATGGGACCTACCTCCTAGTATCTGGATTTTACGCTCAAGGAAAACAAGTTATAATGCCATTACTTTGACTTCATTACTTTCTTTTTAATTTCAAGGTAACACTAATAAGAAAATATAAAAAGCATTATTTTTACTTTTATTTTTAAAAATCCACAAAATTCCAAAACAAAATAGAGACTAGTAATAGTTAAAACATTGTGTACCACAATCTTAAAAGAATGGCCGAAATGTTACTCAGAGTACAAGTCAAGGACAAAAAAGACTGTGTAAGAAGGCAATGGTGCTGATGACTCATCCAGATTTTTAAATAATGCTGGAAATGCTCCAAACAATCACTCTTCTGTAAAAAGTACTTTCTCTGGAATTCTTGACAAGAAACAGACTGCGATAAGTAACAGTTGTAGAAAATATGCGCTGTGGCAGCCTAATGAATAGGTTTCTCAGTGAGCCTAATGCCTAAGGTTTGCAAGGAATAGAGTTTCATCTCAACTTCACTATCTACTCTCTGATCTTAATAAATATTACTTAACTTCTGTGTGCCTCAGTTTATGTATCTATGAAGTGGGGATAATGATAGAACCCATGTTTTACAGTTGTGATTAGACAAGACATTATGCATTAAACCCATGACAGACACAGAATAAGCACACAGTAAATGTTTGTATTCCAAAGACTTGGAATTCAGCTTATCTTCCCTACACAGAATAAATGAAAGAATAGTTTAGGAAGATGATTTTTGAGGCAGTAACTGATATAGAAACCCAAAGTCCCTCAGCTTCTTAGAACCAACCACAAAAACTAAGAAAATTACACTGAATAAAGACTCACCCCAGAAATCTAAATAGCCCATAATTAAATAATCATTGAAATTATATTCTAAGGGCTGGGGATTTAGCTCAGTGGTGTAAGCACCTGCCTGGAAAGCATAAGGTTGTGAATTCAATCCCCGGTACCAAAAAAATTATATTCTAAACTTAAAAAAAAAAAAAAAACTTATGTCATTATATTACATCATATTATATTACATAAAAAGAATAAAAGATACAAAATATACATATATATCTAAACAGTCACTGGGAACAATGCATTACTTTCCTGTGACTCAAAACAAAGACTAAATAATACCACTTTCCCAAACAGATTTTCTTACAATAAGAAACAACAATATTGTACTGGCCTTTGAAGGAACTTGTGGAATATTCTCTAAATAGCTTCCATCTTCTTACGGGTACTTTAACGAACTTAATATGGCCTATATAAATCATGTACATATATCTTCTTTTCTACGATAAGTCTAGAAAGAAGCTATACTAACAACATGTTTTTTTTTCTACTCTGTATCTTTTATTTTTATGTTTTGCATTGTAATTCATAAATTAAGGCATTAAACAGCCTGTAGAAGTGTGGGTCTTGATACCAGACCATAGCTCAGGCTCCCGGAGGGTCATCACAGTTCAAGAATTCTAAAGCACCAGAATTCTGTATTCCTATGAGATTTCCAATTGTTTCTAGAAGCATGTGCCTTTTTGTCCTAGGAAATAGCACAATATGGAGAATTCTCTGCTACTCTTTCCCAAACCACTATCCTCATTGAAAAGAGTCCCTTGCCCTCTAAAGACATGTTTTGTTCTTTAGCCAGATGTTTTGTAGGTGTGATGGACATCTGCTTCCTGTGGAAAGAAAATGTTACCAATCCACATGTTGGAAGCAAAAAGAAAATTACCCACCTAAATAAATATGAACATATTTTTAAAGCATACAAAGAAACATTAAGTACTGATAAGAACTAATCATGACATATGGCTAAATTGAGGAACATTTTAAAAAAACTCACAATATTAAGTTTGAATTTTAACATTTTATATTTATTTTTGAAAATTTATAGTTCTAAAAAAGACAGGGCCAAATTTGCTAAGCCTGCAAAAGCATACTGTTCCTCTTATTCTGGCAGCAAACGACTTGGCTGATTGCATGAAGTACAACAAAGATAAATTTCTCTGTGCCTAGTTAAAATGTTCTGACACTGTACATAGTTTTGGCTAGCTTTGCTGTCTAAATGCAAGGCCAAGAAAATCAATCCTAACCTCTTTACAGAAAGCTGCAATCAAAAGACCTCCTGGTATTCAAATACAAGACTCTAAAAATAAATTTTAACTTGGGGGACTTCTATGTCAACCTCATATAATACAGCTTTTTTACAGGCCCAATTGTAAATTCTTAGATTTTAAAAATTCTAATCTTTAAACCTCTTCTTTGTATGAATCTTTATATAATTTTAATAATTCTTTTCCTAAAAATAAATAATTAATTTGATCAAAAAAGATAGCTTTAAGAACAAACAAAAGAATTCTTCATGACCCAAGATACCTAAGGCATATGATACAATAATTCAAATTAAATATATTCACCATGTTAAACTTCTGGAATACATTAAGATGATGCAAGGGAATAAATCTATAATTCATTTTACTAGTTTCAAAAGGACATTTCATATCCTTTTCTCAAGAACATGAGTAACAGACATTACAAAGCACATGGTCTTTCAAAACATACTAAGGTATTTTGGATAAACTGAAAACTCCAAGTTAATCTGAAGCTAAGCCAAGACAAAGAAGAAAAGTGAGAAAAAAATTATGTCACTATTCCCAAATTTAAAAAACAGAGAAAAGTTTATAGAGTCTTACACTTAATAATATAGTAACATCACCATAAGGTAAAGTATCTTTCAATGTAGACAATGTTAACATTATACTATAGTAATTTAATGTTCTTAATAATCTCTTGAGATTCTTAAGATCAATTTCCATTTGTCAGAAGAAGCAACTGAAATACTGTAAGAATTTAGCACTGATGGTAAAAGAAACAAAGCACAAAGAACTCTGTAGAAAAAATAGAGTCCAGAACACAATGCTTGGAAAATATTATTTTGAACAGTAATTAAATTGGAGAAAAAAATTTGAAGAGATCTTGATTCTTTTAAAACAGAACTATCTATCTGAATGAAAATGGCATCAAATGAAATCTAAGTTAAGATAAATAACTTGCAACATGAAACAGACATAAAGACAAGAAGTGAAGAGATCACTTATGCAAGTCCTCTTGAAGGAAAACATGACTTGGTTTGTTAAAGTGGACGGCAGTTCTTACCTCAAGATTCCAGGATTAGGTCACATGAAAACAAAGACTATTGCTCATAAAGTCCTACTTGGTCACTAGAAAAATGACAGCAATGACTTCTGCTTCACTGTCTCCCTATCAGAAACAGCTCTTTTTTCATTCTACCACACTGCTGCCCACTCTGTTCCCTTCCCCTGACAAGCACTTGCCCATCCTCTCAACTTAGAAAATTCTACTCTTTCAAAGGAAGTCTTTCCACCTGTCTCTCAAAAGTTCACCTCTTCCCACCTCAAGCCTAGCATTCACTTTGGCTGTTACCAGGTCACCCCCAACAGTTATTATCTAATTGTGTCTTTGAATGTTCCTTCTCTTTTTGTTCTCAGGGCAGTGGTAGCATTTAATGTGTTGTGTGCATTCTATAGTAATAACCTGCAATGAATATAGTCTAAAAAATTTTAATGCCAGAATTTATGGTTCTTCTTTTAACATTACTACAGAGCGATCATATTGATTAGCACTAGAAATGAATTATGATTGTCATATGTGCTTCAACAGAATTCCTGCACTTACTGCAAAGGTCCAGCCAGCAAAGAATTCTTTGAGGGCTAATCATATATGTGGTAAATAAAACAGCAAGAGTAGAAGTGAATTAAGAAGGTTGTGTTCTTAAAAAAATAAAAATAAAAATTTCCAGTATCCAAGGAAATTTAGAATGTGACCATTCATATTGGTTTCAACATCCTAAGAAAAATCTTTAGTCCAATAACTTCCTAATAGAGACCCAGTTCCAAACCACAAACAATAACATAATTTTCAAAGAAACCAGTGTGATGCTTTTTCTAGTACTATGAACATAGTACTAGTTTCAAAACCTAGCTCACTGGATAGTTCTGAGAATTATGGTCATCAAAGGCAATGGAAGTATTTTGGAAAGACCAGAGTCCTCTATGAACTAGGAGTAACAACATTGAGTTGTTTTCTACATCCTTGAAGAATGAACAAGAGGACTTCAAAGTAATGCAAGCCATCTCAGCTTCTGGTCAAAGAATATGCATGTGGTCAGTTAGATTTTATCTAGCCAGATCACACTCACTTCATTGTATTTCCAGTAAGCTATTCTCATTTGGAAGCTTTCACTGATGATTGCCTGGCCTCATTCTCCTTCGGTTTTGGTTTTGACCAGCTGTTGTGTCATTTCCTTCCATCTTCCTAAGACCTAAGGGACACAGTATTCTAGCAGAAAGATGCAAGACACACTTGCTTGGCTCCAAAGAAGCTAGTTCACCTGGAGTAAAATGAGGCAATCTCTATGGAAAAATATTTTACATAACTTAAAATATGTATAACAGGAAGCACATTTTCATTCTTCTACTTGCAGCATTTTAAGACTTCAAAAATTTTCACGAAACATAGCTTCTTATACTACCATTGTATTGGGTCATGCTATTTGGAATACAAACCTCTCATAAAATTAAATGTTAAAATTGGAAAAGAACAATTTTTTCTTTCTTATTATATAAATCTAATAGAAGAGACATAATAAATATAAAAGATAATCTCCTTTAAATAAATGAGACATATTTGTGTGGCACTTTATAATATACAGTGTGGGTTTGTAAATATCACATGTAATGTTTTCATTTTACAAATATCTCACTTAATAATAACAATTTCACTTCCTGGAAGATGGCAGAATAGTAAGCAGCAGATAAAACAGTCTCTCTGAGAGAAACAGTCCAGATGCTGGAATATAGCATCATGGGGAAGACAAGAAGGAAGGGAGTGGGTCCCCTGGACCCAGGAAGAATCTAAAGTAAGAAATGAAGCCCACAGAGAGTTTAAAAAAGAAAAACTTAAACGAAGAAGAAGGCGGTAGCTGGCAGTGCCTTCACCTGGAACTGGGCAAACTATACAAGAGGAGCTGCTAGAACCTGGGGACACACGGTCACCGTAATGGTGGTAGCTGCAAGCCCGTAGACCTCTGCAAAGAGACACAGAGGTGGAGAAGAGTGACAGATGCAGAGGACTGAACTGGCTGGCAGTTAGTACAGAGGGCTCAGTCGTCCTGCAGGAGACAGCAATTGGCCGGGAGCCATTTTGGAGTCAGGCAGGATAAGCCTGGAACCAGAACTTCAGCCTGCTCCCTCCAGCAGCTCCTAGCTGGGAGCAGATGGGTGGAAATTGCCTAGACTGAGCCCCACCCCTGTGGGCATTCCAACAGCCATCTCTGAGGTTCCCCTCCAGTAACCAGCCCCTCCCCTGTGTGCACTCCATCAGCCACTAGTGAGCCAAAGCAGGCTTGGAAAAGCAGCAGATAGCCCTGCACCAGCACACCCAATGGTCACTGTCAGATAACTGTAGCCAGCACTGGCTAGCAGAACCAGTCTCACTTTAGAGAGACTGTAGCCAATACAGGAAGTGCTGGGAACCCCACTACACACTTGTTTGGAAGAACCCAGGAATATGTCAAGACAAGGAAGGAAAAGGCACTCTCTGGCTTCCAACCTAAGCAGAGCTGGTCCAGGAGATGTAAACACAGAAGAGATCAGGAGTCACACACCTGAAGTTTCTGAAGTGATGGCAACTGAAGTAAAGAAACAACTTCATGAGGCTATAAAAGAAATTGGCACAGAAATACTATCTCAGGCAAAAGAAGAAATGAAAAACATAATAAAAGAATTGCTAAGCACCTCTAAAGAAGACATTGATGGAAGAATAGAAGAGCATAGGAAAATGAGGGAAATCTTGAATGAATATAAAAAGTAGAATACATGAAACAGATTGAAAGAGATAGCCAGGAAATTAAAAACTCCATTGAAAGCTGGCAAAACCATTTGAATGAAACTAAAGATAGATTTTCAAGCCTTGAAGACAGGTTTGCAGCTTGCAATCACAAAAGGAAAGATCTCATAAAAATAACAAGAAACTAGGAAGTAACAACTCAACAGTTGCAAGACAACCTAAAGAACAAAATAATAATAAATGTGAGTGAAAAAGCAGGGTCAACATAAATGACATTAAAAGTCTTTTTACACAAATAATATCAGAAAACTTCCCAAGCATAGGAAAAAGAAATGACATTCAGATAAGTGGGGCATGTAGAACTCCAGTTAGTCATAACCAAAACAGATCTACACCCAGATATATAATAATCAAGATCCCAGAAATTCAACTCAAGAACAGAATATTAAAAGCTGTTAGAGAAAAGAAACAGATCACCCATAAAGGAAAACCCATCAGAAGCATGGCAGACTTCTCAACACAAACCATCAAATCAAGAAGAGGTTGGAGTAAAGTATTTCAAGTCCTGAAAGAAAACAACTTCCAACCCAGATTGATGTACCCTGAAAAACTATCTTTCAAAATTAGTGGAATAACAAGATACTTCCATGACAAAGAACAACTGAAGGAATTCATGACCACCAAACTAACCCTACAAAAAGTACTGAAGGACATTTTAGAGAGAGATAAAAAAGACCATGGTTCCAGGAACAGTGGCAGAGGAGGCTCAGTGAGCAGGGTACACAGTGAAATGGAGGGAAAAAGTAGGCAACCAACGGCAGGAAAATAGCAAAGACAGAGATGAGGCAGAGCATGTTAGTTACAACCATTAATGCAGATGGCCTCAATTCACCAATAAAAAGAAACAGAGGCAGAGTGGATCAGGAGACAGGGTCCATCAATATGCTTTATACCAGAACACATTTAACCTGAAAGGGGGTTCATAGACTGAAAGCCAAAAGAGCGAGAACAATGCTTTATGTGACAGCGAACAAGAAAGAAGTGAGGATAGCTTGCCCATCAGCTGCAGACTGGTTAAGAAAATTATAGCACTTTTATACAATGGAAAACTGCTCTCCTATAAAGAAAGACAACCTCAATGCTCTTGTAGGTAAATGGATACAACTTGTCATCATGCTCAGGGGTGAAATGGTTCAGAGTCACATGGGTGAATATCGTGTTATCTCCCTAGTATAAAAACTAAAGGAGTTAGTGGGATCCAAAACGCACAATACATCCTGTGAAAGTGAAAGGGAGGAAGTGTCTAAAAAGGGAAGGCAGTGGCCATTGTCAATCCATTATCATGATTTGAAACCAATATTGTTTTTATTGTTCTGTTTGATTTTATTCTGTTTCAGTTTGTCTAATTTTATTATATTTGATGGCATGGACAGCTATTTCAAAGACAACAAAATATATTATGGCCATTATTGATTGCCTATTAGCATGTTTTGAAGCCCTATTTTGCTTTCATTGTTTTGTTTTGACTGATCTTATTCTATTTTGTTTTGTTTGATTGTATCATGTCTGGTGGTAAAATTCACCCTTTCACCTACATCAGGATTTAGTGCCATTTTCCTTTTTTATTGGCATATAATATTTGCTCATATTTATAGTGTTCAATGTGATAAACTGACCCATGCATATAATGTATAATCATCAGGGTAAATCAGCATTTCCATCTCTGCAAATATTTAGCATTGCTATGTATTGTGAGCCTCACCTCTTCTTTCCAACTGAACTTCACAAATGTGTGAGTGACCGCTAGGTCAGCACATCCAGTCATCAGTGCTCCGGGTTCCACTTATTTGGGCCATTAGCAGCACAGTCATGTATCCATCTGGTCTCCTGGATATACTTGGCTTCTAGAATGTCTCACTGTGTTGACTCTCCCCAAGTCTAGCCAGCCACCCCTTCTCAAGCTTTTACACAGATGTCTTTTCTTTTTCCCAACCTTTTAATTTGGGTTGGTCCTGGGAACTCTTCTCTAATGACTCACATTTCCTTGATGAGCTCATCAGTTCTATGACCTTCAATAATATCTATATGCCAGTGTCTTCCAGTTTTATACCAGCAGGCCAGCTCTCTTTCCTGAATTCCAGATTGGATCCAACTGCCTACACAGCATCTCCATGTACATGACTAACAGAGATCTCAAATTTAATCATGCCTAAAATTGGACTCCTATATTCTTCACAGGTCCACCTCCAACATCTAGAAAAGTCGTTGGCACACAAAGGTGCTCAATAAAGCTGTTCACTTGAATAAATATACAGCCCAGTCAGATGAACATAAATCTCAAGAATAGACTTGCAGTGATGTACTCTATAAATAGCAGACCTAACTTTTGAAAAATAGTGTAGTTTGAATTGCGAAAACTCAGTAATCACAGTCATGAAAGTTGAAGCTGTTTATAGCACTGGAAAGTGTTTTTGTTTGCTTGTTTCAGGCATGGCAGTAGGCAATTATTTTTTTCTTTTGAGAATTTAAAAAAACTTTTTATTAGTAGAGCATGGAGTAATACCAACAGTAATTATTGTCATATAATAATATGTAAAAATACAATAAGATTCCATTATATTCATGCTTATCATTATGTGAATCCTAGGATAACTTGGTTTATGTATCATCCTCTAACATATTACCAGTACAGCAAAAACAGCCTATGAGAAATAAGGCTAAAGTCTATGAGTTATAGTTACTATTCATTAAGATAGCTTTTATTGAGCTATAATTTACATACCACAAAATTAACTAATTTTAATTACATAATCCAATTTTTAGCAAATATATACACTGAGCAACCATCATTGCAATTCAGTTTTGGAATATTTTCATCATCTTCTGCTCCTACCTCCAGCCTAGGGTAGCCACTAATCCATCTTTATATACTCGAAAACCGACACAATTTTTAAGGCCTTCTCATGGCCCAAATGCCTAACTAAACATTCCACATATGTTATCTTAGCCCTATGAAAGCCGTAAGAGATATCATTACAGACAATGAACACAACAGAAGGTAACCAACCTTCAACTGATAAATGAGAGAAGTCTTATTATCAAGTTTACAAAAATAACCTACCTATGGAAGATTGTATTTTGAAGATATCCAAGAGATAATTAATATGATATGATGAATTTATAGAATGCTACCATCCAATACCAAATAAGAGGATAAACTGTGCTGCATCCATCATTGCCTGCCGTAACACATATCAGCCCTCTGGCCTGACACTAGAGGATGGCTCTGTCTCACTCACACCTTAACTATGGAAATAGAGCTTGCACTGTTCCTCAGCCTCTCTTTAGAAAGTGACGACCGTGCCATGTCTAATCTCAAATTTAGCTCATCACTGCCTTCTTCATACAACATGCACCCATGAGCTGTCATGTGGTACATGTGATAGACAGACCTGCACCTGAATTCCTACACTTAACATATTGTAAAAGTCATTGTCAAAAATCTGTATAGTCTATGCTAGGAGTATATTAATCTAAGAGCAATAATATCTGATGTATGTCATACAAAAATGTATGTTACATTTTTTACTTACTTTAATTGAATGACCATTTGATTATGGTAACATAGTATAAACTATAATCTTTAGATCTTCAAACTGGACTATCAGAAAAAACAGATCAGATCCAGTCCAATATCAATGTCATGCAACCAAAATGATTTGTAAAGATGAACAACTGTTAGCATCCTTCTATTGTTCCCTACTGCTAAATTTAAGAAAAAAGATAGTACAGCCTATTTGGAGCTACAGCAACAGATTCTCTTGCCTTGTTGGCATCAAGCAGCTGATGAAATAGATATGCAAACTTCTGCTCTAAATGTTATACAATTTTTGGTTCCTTATAGACACCTATAGTTTCAGTGACTGTCAGGGGAATTTGAAGGATTCTTTCAGCCTGAAAATCAAGATGGAAGCCACACTCGAATGATTTCTAAGATTCCCATCTCCTGTCACTGCCAACAATGAAGTCACCCAGCAGTAGACTCCCAGCTCCTTATGCTTTGTGCAGCAAAGGCTGTTCCTTAGCAACCAGTGTCCACAAATGGGTTTCCAAGGAAACCAGAAAGCCTGAATTATAAAACTATGAAACAAAGCAACTGTAAAGGCTACATTAGACACAGCAGGTAACTATTCTTATCATTGATACAGAATGCCCAACTGCAAAGTGGTAGAAGTATTTTATTTTTAAATGCTTAAAGAAAAAAGAGCTAGTCTTTAAAGCATATCACATTACCTCCTGACCTTGGTTATCTCTCTGAAGAATAGCAAATACACTTGTAAGACACAAATGAAAAATAGTTATCAAAGGAGAAGGATATTTTTAAAATTAGCTACAAGATATAAATTTCTTCCAGATCACAAATAGAATTCTATTGATTTTACTCCTGTATAAAACAGGTAGAAATATTTGCCAAGCTTGTTTCCATTGGTTCTGATGCACAGTTACTACCATTTCCTGAACAACACAATATTTTGTTTTGTTTTGTTTTCATGTAGTGAGTAATAGAGGGGAAAATATAAATGACAATGAAGCCAATAAAACATGTATATTACTTACAAGCTACACTTGAGTATTTCAGCAAATAAACCATATGTCATATGCCACCAATTGCCTTATAACTTAAAATCTTCAAACAATTTTAAAAAGGCAAGTAAATGCACCATTTCGAGGAAAAGTTTCTCTTCATTGACTCCCACTTAACAGAACTGCAGAGCCTTGTGAAAGTTATTTGAACTTTGAGCCTTAAATCCTTGTTCATCAAATATAAATAGAGCTAAGAATTAAATAATAGTCTAAGCACAATAAATGCTAACCCTTTCTCTTTGACTCCCTCCTCTTTAAATATACGATATCTTGTATTTCTTATCCTTGTCACATTTTTTTAACCCAGAGATAGTTTTCTTTTTAAGAGTAAAGAGAACGAATAGAAATAGTATCATACAAAAATAAAATGTTTAACAATGAAAAAATTATATTTAAAAATGTATGCAAAGAAATGCTGAATGAGGTAAATTACTGCATTCAACATGTCAATAATATAAGAGACACCATACAAAGGGTGGTCAAAAATACAGCCTGTTGAAATTTTAAAACATGTACTTCAAAAAAAGGCACATGGCCATTAATCCTCCTCAGAATATCCCCTTTGCTTCCAATACACTTGTCCCATCATTCTCACCACTTCTGAAGCTGCTCTGGAAGTACTATTTTGTGAGTGCCTTTAGTGGTACACTGCCGTGGCTGCCTTGATGTCCCGTTCAAAACACCTCTCACAGCCATTTAGACTTTAGGAAAGAGCCAGAAGTAGCATCGTGGAAGATCCAGTGAACAAAGTGAATGACACACTGCAGAGTGTTAACAAGCCTGCCTTTTCCGTGGAAGGGCTCAAAGCAGCAGCATTCACTGTATTTTTATCGTTCCTCATACAGACACCAAATAAAATTTCCAGCATTAGGTCAGAAAGTGGCAAGAATGGTGGGAGAAATGTGTTTGAAGCGAGGGGGAACATTTCAAGGGGGGTGTATCATTACCTGTAATGAGCATTCGCCAAATTTTTTAATCATTCCCTATACATGTTTTCTTATCTCTTTCAAAAAGCTGAACATTGTACCAGGATTTTATAAGCAAAGACCCAATTTTTGTCCACTTTATTTTCAAACATTAACTTTACTTTCCTAGTTTTTCTGACTGCATGAAACCAGTTCCTAAAAACAGCTGATACACAGTTCTCAAAAATAACAGAAGAATTAATTCACGTAGTCATTTGTGGAATTCCTGAAAAAGCCTGTTACATGTGAGCTCTGCTTTCACCTTTGCTATTGTCTGCCTGTGTCATTACTCCTGAAAAACCTCCCCCACATATTTTAACTGAACATTTTCTCTGTTCTCCCTGAAAGAATGTAAAATAACCCCAAATTCTCATATCAGTAGTGAAATGCATTAACTCAATGGTTTATTGACCCATTATGATCTACACAGTGCCACTCCAGCTGCTCGGGAATGAGAGACTAGTATAGTTTCAATTTTAGTATAAGTAGAACATTAGTGTACTTTTAAATCTAAAAAGGACACAGAGGCATTTACTATGATCTTCTTTTTCAATAGGAAAACCCCTTGTCCCATCACTGTGACCTGCCATTCTGCTTCTCTGGCTTCTGCCTCAGCAGTTTCCTCACTGTCCCTGTCACCCTGGGTTCTCAGTGGGGAATGGCTACCTATGAATCCTTCCTCTGTCTTCTGAAGCAACACAGACCAATTTACCTCCATTTTTGGCATGATGTGCTTCTTGAATGGTTGAAAATGGACACCCTGTCCAAGAAAGAATGAACCAAGATTTACAATACAGTTCCATCTTTCACATCTTTTTAAGAAATCACAAACAATTTACTTAACCTTTTTAACTTTATCTTCTTTGTCTAAAATATGGAAGGATGCCACGTCACTTTGTGCCTATAATTTTATATAATGTGAATCATTTCCTGAGAGAAAAAGTAGGCCTGATTTTCTGAACTTAGCATTCTGTAACAGGTCTTTGGGAATGCAGCCCTTCCATAAAATGTCACCACTGCACTAAGGGAAGGCTATTTGGAGATGATTAATACAAAGGACATCAGGGAAACAAATTCTGAGGAAATAGGACATTTCTGTCAGGGAAAGACAATCAAAAGAGCTGGACATGGCATCAAATCATGAGAATGTCTGTCTCAGTGGAGCACAAAGCCTTGGTTGCTACATGGGTAGAGAGAAATCTATGTCAGGGCAGTCACAGAATTGTACAGAACAACTCCACACAATAGATCAGGACAGAGGAAACCAGGGGTGGTCATGTGAAAAATGGAAACTGATGCAAAAGCTCAAGTTTAAACTCACTGTCAGTGATGATGAATATAAAAAGAATACGAAGACCCTAGGAAGCCTCAGGAATTTAATAGACAGGATAGGCAGAAAAAAAGATGTCAAAGGAGCTCTAGCCTTAAACACCAATGTACTCAGTATCAACAAGGTGACTAGGAATGGCCTGCTTCCTAAAGCAAGGAAAACGAATTGCTATGATTTTAAATAAATTTACCGAAATATTGAAAAAACTGCTCCTTTAGAAGCTAGAGTAACACAAAAGAAAAATGATTAACAGGTCATTCTAAGCTATATGATGCTATATGATGCTTCAAGTAATTGCAGTTGTGTCTGATCTGGTGTTAGAAATAGCAGAAAACAGACTGTGGACCTATATGTCCAGTGATTGAGAGTTAATGAAGAAAGAAAGAAAGAAAGAAAGAAAGAAAGAAAGAAAGGACCAGAATTAGTCACTGGGGGATAACTAACTAGTGGTAAGGTAGAGAAGCATAAGAAAAGAAAGCAGTAACATAAATATAAAGAATCAGTGTGACAACCAAAAACAAGGAAAAAAAAAGATGAAAAATCTGCTGTCTAATCACCAAAATATAGGAACTAAACAATGATTCTGGTCCGTCTAGTGTTCTCTTACACAGATTGAAGACAATAAAATAGGAAATATTCATCGAAGTCAATAGTCTTTTGATCTGATATGTTAGTTTCCTTTAGAAGTTAGAGATTCAACTGAGTACTAGCTTTTCCAGATGGCACTAATTAGTAAATTAGTCTGTATCACTCTTGGTTCCAGAATACTCTATGTGAAAATAAACAATTTATTGCTTGCATTATTTCAATATTTAGTCTGTTTTGGATTTTGAGTTTTACTGAACCTAGGACACAGAAATAAAATACAGTGCTTTCAGTTGCATCTCCACAGATATTTTTTGCATCAAATATTGCTTCTATTTTTTTTTCTAAGGAACCTCTCTGTGAAGAGGTGATTCTCAAACAAAGTGACTTTCCTCTTCAAATCTGGAGACATTTTTGGTTGCCACAACATGGATTGAAGATTCTGCCATCTGGTCAGTGGTGGTCATGAATGATGTTAAACATCCTACAAAGCACAAAAGAGCCCTTTACAATAAAGATTTACTTGGCCCAAAATGTCAATAGTGCAGTATTGGAAGGTTCTACTTTAAATACTTAAAGTATTTGGCAGAAGTATTGCATCATTCACATGAAAGAATAAGCATTTCAGTGGACACAAAAATTTAGTGTAACATTAATTAAATGGTTAAAATAAAAGAAATTTTTAAGAGACAAAGATTAGAATTATCAGCATAACAAAGCTGAGAATGCAATGTGACTTAAGCACATTTCCACCAAATTATTCCATTTCTTAACACTCCATTAAATAAGGTTTAAGAAAGCCTTACAAAAACAATGTGAATTTTGAAAACACAATCTGAGCGCTCAGTGTATCATTAAATAACTTGTTTGGCCAGATTATGAAAAAAAATAAAACAAGAAAAATAGTCACAGTATTTCTAAAAATTAAGTATTTTAAGCAAGATATATAATGTACAGGTACAAACTCCCTATGATGAATTATAATATCTATATTTAAAATGTACCAATAAAATAAAAGCAAAATTCTAAAATCTACTGGAGACCACCCATAATTCAAAAGAATAGAAGGTACATTAGTTGGCTTTAAAATGCAGATCTTAATAGCTAAAATAATAGGTCATACCTAATATGCCATTAAAAAGAAGGTACTCACATCCCAAGAATGTTGTTCTTGAAAAGATTCACTGTTCTGGATTTTAACTTGTGTCTAGGTAGGAAGCACTGGAAAATAACAGTTCCACTTCCTGTTCCTAATGCACTACAGACACCTAGAAAGGCCTCATAATTTATTGATGACATCAGCCATGGTTTCAGTATGTTCTCTCACTTCTTCCATGAAAAATTCCATTTAATCAATTTAACTAGCAAGACCATAGACATTAAACAGAGGTACTGGTTTATATACATATTCTTCAACCTTCAAAATTGCTCCTATGGACTAGAATAAGGAACAATTCTAGAAGACTACACTGACTTGAAGAAAGCTGCATTATCGAGGAAGCATCAGCTAATGAAGGTAGAGAGGTCAGCAATCTGTCCCTCCAGACAATCTTATCTTCAGCATTGCTATTTTAGCAATCACTGGGATTTGTCATTAAGGGATCAAATAAGAGTGTGGAGAGGAGTTCCCTAGGCTCACTGCATCAATGAGGCTAATGGTGTCACCAACACCTCCTCACCTATAACATCAACCAAACAGTAACAGCCCTAAGTAAAAATACTCCAAGAGGTCACAGTTTGCAGATTGAAATTGCAGAAAGCTCTAAAAGTGGATAAAGCACTTTTCATATGAGAAAGACTCAAATCCATGTGCCAGATTAGACAAAAACCTGAACTCAGTAAGCCTTACCTCCCAACCTACCATTCTGTCCTTCCGTCCTTCTCTTGCCTCTCTTTCTGTTTTGTGAAGTGAAGGGAATATACACAAAGCAGATAGTTGCAGTCAGAAAAAGACAATAGTTATCTCACAAACTCAGTTTTTCATGAATTCAGGTTATAGTTAAGTTGCCAATCAGCCTAGTGTTCTTTTGCTCAATTCAGAAGAAATTACGAATTGGCAAAAGTGTCACTCTTGATGCCACCAGATGACACCAGTAATGCTGGATGCGAACAGTTGACATAGCCAGCTGTTGATCTATGCTGCTGCCAGCCAATGCCAGCTGGACATCATAGGTTGATCATTCTTTGTTGCCAGTCTCTGGGGCTCTCAATGCTAATAGCACTTAATGTTCATTGCTCATTCTTTTGGAAAGTAGTTATACCACCAACATGGATACTACTGTTCTTTCTTTTGAAATTATCACTTTGTTCACACTACTCAAGATAAGAATACCAAATAAATTTGTAGGACTTTTGTGGTCCATGCTATCCAAAAATAAATCATAAGCAGTTTACAGATCACCAAAGTGAGCATTTTAACAGGGCCTATGCCATAGCACAGTGGGGTCAGTACACTGGAGGGAGCCCTCACTGACTAACTGGAGAAGTGTGTGAGGAGTGGTTCAATATAGCAGCTGCAGGTCCGTACTGGTCCAGGACTCCAGGACAGCCTCGGGCGTCATTCTGGTGATCCAATGAGGGGACAGGGCTGAAACTAGAGGATCTCATAGAGGCTAGAAGGTTTGGGGAAGGTGTTAACAATGGGCCCAGAACCCTCCCTTCCTAATCTGAGACATTCCAGTGTGACCCTCCCTTCTTCTAACAGGTGGAAGCTGTATCTAAAGTACCTGGACTGGTGTAGGAGCACAGTGGGGTTGCAGAAATGCTGGTGTGCAGTATAGTGGCCACTAGATAGTCAGGGAGGGAAGAGGAAGGAATTGAGGGTGAGCAAAAGCACACAAGGGCAGGGCCATGACAGTAGCTGGTCAAGCCATGCCCTCCAGCAGGGAGAACAGGGTCATCTCAGTTACGCAGAATGGGCACTGTCCACAAAAGTTACTTGTTTAAATATCTTATGCACGTAAGAATCTGAAATCTCTGTTGCGTTTGCCAACCACTTGGTGTTTAATGGAATGCCCAATCATTCCAAACCATTACCTGGAAAATCCTTAGGGGAGGGAGATTCAAGGAGTAAAGAATCTATTTTTCATTGGTCATAAGAAAGCACCATATTCAAAGAGAAAAATGGCAGGCTTACTAAACAGACCAAGATGGTGGTTTTTAGCAACATCTTGCCTTTGCTTCTGATCTGTGACTTTAAATCCTGTATCAGTGGCCTTAAAAAGCTAGCATGCCCTCCCATATTTGAACTCACTGAATATTTTTACTTTTTTATACTTTTTTCTTTTTACTATTATTATAGTTATTTCTAAAATGGAAATGCTACTTGGTGGAGGCAGACTGCTGACCTCTTTACCCTCATTAGTTAATTCTCACTTGATGCCTAAGAAACATTTACTACTCAGATGATGATAATTAAAATTTAAACAGTGCAAATAAAATGCTTGCTGCCTAAACCATCTTTCAACACTCATGTAATCAACAAAGCATAGGTACTTTTTATGTTTGGATGAGTGATCCAAACGGCCCATATGTTAAAGGCTTGCTCCTCAAAATAGAGCTATAGAAAGTAGTAGAAGCTTCAGGAGGTGGGACCCTGGTAGTTTGGGAAGGTCATTAGGCCATCAGGGGAATGACCTTAAAGAGGACTGTTGGACAGTTAGTCTTCTCAGTTTTTCCTTTGTATCCTGGCTAGTAACATAAGCAGTTTCGTCTGTCACAGGCTCTCACCATGGTGTACCACTCTTGCCAGAGACCAAAGACAGTAGGGCCACCTGAGCTTGGACTAGAACATCCAGAACTGTGGGTCATAAGTTAAATATTTGGGTATTTCCTGATAGTAACAGGAAATTGAATAATAGTGTAAACTTTACAAATGAGACTCAACAAAATTGAATATGGAATAAATTCTAATAAACATAATGTTATGAGTTATATCTAGATGTGCTCCAAATCCTCATATGCTCATAGGTAGGACATTTTAGATGTAACCAGATCTAGGGTATGTGATACTGGGATCAAGGGTGTATAGTAACTTATAAAATGGATTTAGCATAGTTCTGGCGGAGAAAATAGAAGCCCCATACTGGGCATGGGTGGCAATAATCAATAGGCTTATAGCCTGGATGGAATATACAGAAGTGAAAAAGGAAGGCAGGCTTACTGCTACTGCTGCTACTGCTTGCTGCTTCTCTGCTTCTGGCTTGCTCTACCTTGGACTGTTACCCTGCTACAGTGCCCCTTTCCCATGCCATCCTGCCTTGGAGCCAGCTGACTACAAACTGAAACCTCCACAAACTATGAGCTAAAATAAACCCTTACTCCTTTAACTTTGGGTATCAAGTATTGTGTCTCAACAACAAGAAAAGTAACTAAGACACATAACAAATTTACATTATTCATGTTCTAGCCATTCTGGAATATCATAGAAAAATGATCCACAGGACTCAAGAAATAATCTTTTCCCTTCAGTCTTTTCATTTAAGTTTTCTGAATTCAATAGCTATTTATGGAAGACACACAATGTGCCACTCCTTGTGGAGCCAACAACTGGACTTTTTACCCTTGTATTTGGCCATCTAAAACCTTCTTGCTTTGAGATGTTCTTTCTAAGAAAAATGAATCAAATCAATCAGTTCACATTCTCTTGCATTTCTCTAAGTTTCTTTGTTGTTATTTTTCTAACATAAATAGAACATGCTAGAAAAGACTAGAAATAGGTCACATTGAGACTTTCCTTTCTCAAATAACTTTATATCAAAAGGAAGAAGATGAAATATATTTATCTTTTTGCTATTAAAAACAGATTTGGGCAAAAAGACACTTAGATTTACACAAAGGAAAAGTCAAGTAATTCCTAAGGCACTCAAAAACAGATGCAGAAATGTCAGTAAACATCCATGAATGATTGGTTCCCTGGTGCAACGAAAAGGGTAACGAAAAAGATTGGGCGTAAGAATTACCAGACGGACAGTAACTAGCTTGTCTTTTATTAGCATATGTTTACAGTACATAATGTTTATATTCCTTGTATGAAGTTGATACATGTACATAACACATCTTAATTCTTTTTTTCATCCCTTTTCTCCCCCTCCTTCCATCTCCCTCCACTTCTTGATCCCCTTCCCATTTAAACATCTTCCATGTCTCTCATTCTCAGATAGATGATGGTGCTGGTTTTGGAAACTGAGCCACAAGCATAACACCTGGGCATTTAATTTTTCAAATGATTAACATCATTAAAATTTGACCACAGGGGTCAATTTTGCAACAATTTCAGAAATGCTTATATATAGAAAAGAAATGGCTAAGAAGAGACAGGACACAAACTTGAAGTTTTAGGAACTATCAAATTCAAAATCAAATCAATTAGCTTAGATGATACAGGGTGGAAACTTGACCTTAAGATAAACAGATTCTAAAGTTTCAAAGAATATTTTTAGGTAAAATATCTTAGATGATCCATAAAAAAATAGAGCAGATTAGGACCATGCTTTCTACTATACAATGCACTATTCTGTCACCTGGAAAATAGGCAGTTATTTTTTCTCCCGTGGGTAGGCCATTACATTTCTCCAAAGATAAAACAAGCCCAAACTTTCTATAGATTTACCAATTTCAAAGATTTCCACCACCAAAAACACAAATATTCCCAGCTCCATAGTATTATCTCTTTTAAAGGCCAAAACTCTATTTTCTTTTAATGTGTTCTTTAATTCTTGCTCAATAAACTTCTCTATAACTCCATCTTAAAAAAAAACAAAGAAATAAATAAAAAACCCCGAAATTTTGGAAGGCATCTAAGAGGAATCTCTAAGTTGACAGCACAGAAATGGAAGGAACAGAATGATAAAGGGCAGGATAAAAGCCCAGATCTAGAAATAGCTACTCTATTTCAAGATTTTCCTAAAGAACTGTACTTTATAAGAAGTTAATTACCCCTGTGAAAGCTACAATCACTCTGTCCTTAATCTATGCTCCAAATAAATCTCTATTAGAAAGTTTATCTACAGGCATGGCACATAAAAAGGGAAGAAAGAAAGCTCAGGTAAATGTGCAAAAACTGACATGAGAATAAACCAGTGCAAAGTCATCTTTATTACTATTGGTTATATGACACTTAATTTATTTTTTAAGTGTTCTTAAAATAGACTACCATTCCAAATTTAAAAATTAAATTAAATTGTAACTCCATTTTTAAAAATGTTCTATATTATATAAGTCAAAAATAGGAACTTTGAAAGCAAACATATACACACACATTTCAAAGGAAAACAAATTTTTATCACCTTATTGCCAAACATTAATTACTAACAACTGGTGATTTCTATTCATATCCTCTTTAGAAAGCTTAGATATCATAAATATACCTAAGGACACTCATTAATGTGTTTTGTTAACTAATGATTTTTTCAATCTCAAACTGAAATAAATGTTTGAAACGAAAGCCTGTATGTCCTAAAACAGTCTTTGGATATTTTTAACTTTTATCTTTAAAATATATATTATATTGTGAACAATTCAAATGACACAAAGCAAAGGGACATTTTAACAACTCTAATCCTGCTTTCTTTCTCAAAGGTAATGTCTTAAAATTACCATGATCTCCCAATCTTTTTCATAATTTATATGATTCATAGGTTGCTTTCTTAAATTGTACTTCTGCACATAGTCTGAAAATTGCTTTTGTAAAGGCAAAAAATACCAGTGGGAGTGAGAGTTGGAAGCCAGTTCTGAGCTACTATCCCCAAAGAGACAAAATTCCATCAATGGCATCTTTAAAGCTTCAACCATAAGGTTCTAATGACTGCTCATGTTCACTGTGTCCAAGAGAAAGAAACCATGCCCCTAAATTACTGCACAGTATGTTTCATGGCTCCCTACCAATATTCTGCATGTTAAATTAAATATTAAATTGAGAAAGCTCCAGTTTGCCATTAAGCATGGTGACCTCCCTCAGAGAAAAGGCAGAAGTAGATTTGAAAAGGGCAACAGAGCAAGAGATGTATAATGGGTGTGCTAGTCAATTTTCTGTCATTACAATAAAAGACCTTGCATTATCAATCTGTAAAGAGAAAAGGTTTATTTTTGGCTCACAATTTTAGAGGTTCAGCCCATGAACAACTGACTCCCTTGCTTTAGGCCTGTGACAAGGCAGCATATCATGGAGAGAACACCCTGAGCAGCAAAAGCACTTACATCATAAACCGAGAAACAAAAAGGAAGAGAAAGGGGACTGGAGTTCCACAGGGTACACCCCAATCACCTATTTCTCCTATGAAGCCCTGCCTCCTAAGGTTCCACCCCTGCCCAATAGCACACTCTTGGGACCAAGCCTTCAACACACAGCCTTCAGAAACCATTCAACATCTACACCACAACAAGATCTATTTAAAGGTTGTCCTAACTCCCAAAGCCTTCCCTTCATTTCTTCTGGAATTCCTGTCTGATTACATTAGCAACTTAGACCAGAATAGAATAATGTATTGCATATTGTTTGTTTTGTTAGTTATCCAATAGTAAAACAGATTAGTTCTGTGAAGAAACTTTTAAATGCATGTCTCTATGCGAACCAAATGTTGCAGCACCCAGCAGAGAATTATGGTCTTTCATTTGTTTAGGGTCTTTGTTGTTGTTTGTTTTTGTTTTTTAAAGATGAGAATCCCACTAAGTTGCTTAGGTTGGCCTCAAACTCACGATCCTCATACCGCATCCTCCCAGGTGATCAGCAGGGGGTACACGTAGGCACTCTTATGCTTCAATAGGACTAGGCATTTTTAATTTGGTATAAAAGGCTCATCCTTCATTAATTACAACTGGATCCTTTCCCTTGCTTTCCTCCTTTCCTGTTTAACACTTTCCCATCTGACATCATTGTGTGCCAGTTATAAGCATTATTTAATTAGTTCCTTTCACAGACAAGTCAATGTTGGGCATGTTTCTGTGACTAAAACACTTTCTGAGACTAGGGATGTAGCTTAGTGACAGAGTACCAAGTCTAGTATATACAGGACTCTCAGTTCATTCCTCAGTAGCACAGAAACAAAACACTACCTGAACCAGTCCCTGGAGTCCATGTCTATACAGCCAGGATCTCCTGGGTTCTAGAAAACCTCTGCTGACCTCAATTTTGGTGCAAAGCACACAGGAAGATGAAATTACTCCCAAGGGAAGTCTGCATCAGACAACCTCAATGCCTTGCACATTAGCTGGAAATGCAGTGTCTCCAGGAGTTTTCTAATATCATACATGATGAAGAATGTTTGCATGTCTAGACAAGCAGGATACAAACTTCAACAAAATAGACCACTCACCTTCCAGCACAGGTGCTGCTAGAGGGAAAATAATGCCCTTGCAATGGGATTTGTGATCTCTTTGCATGTGCTGCAATTAGGAATTAGGAGGTAGCATTATGTACTGGTAATCAATTATCTGTACATTTCCTACAGGCAAGCATGGGGGGAAAGAAATACAACATGACCTAATTGTAAGAAGTTTGCAGCCTGATGGCAGACACAGACGCGTAAAGTTGTGTAAAGTTGTGTTTGGAAAATAAGGCCATGTGGGCAGCTGGAGCACAGGAACTGCTCTGAGGCTGCAGATGACTCTTTCCACTGAGAAGACTCCAACAGGGTATTTGCTCCTCTCTCCTCTCTATTGTTCTCCTACATGAAGAGAGGTTGGCAGAGTGAGTAGGGCTAAACAAGATTCTTTAATAACTACGCACATCCCTTGTGCTGTTGACACATCATTCTCCCAGTCAGGGATGATCGAATTTCCTCTGACAAATGAGAAGCCAGTGAATATGGTAAGAGACAAGTGAAACTGAGATTCAGAAACTGTGGTTTTACCAAAAAAAAAAAAAAAAAAAAAGTCAAGGGTCCCTTAGGTAATACTAAAATGCTAACAGATATAGGATGCTTTAGCTAGGTCTGAACAACAGTATATTATTTCTTTTTTTATCATTTTAAAGAGAATTTTTTAAAAACAAGTAAAAATGATACAGAATCTCAAAACAAGGGATGGGAGAAAGGAGAAAAGGAGGAAGGAAAAAAAATACACACACACACACACAAGATAGCTAAGATAATTGTACTGCTCTTTCTATCAGTTCATTGAAAAAAAACAATGCTTATATGGTTTGATCGATTTTGCATGCCTATATCTGCTAATATAAGCAACTATTTTGAAGGTAACAATATGCAATATTATGAACAACAGTATTTTCTTAAAAAATTGATGTGTGAGAACATATTATATGTAGCTTTCTTGTTTCTTCATAATTGAAGATCAAACCTACCACTGGAAACCAATCACTTAATATATGGTGGGAAAAAAACGTTAAGGGCCTCCTGATTACAAAGGGGTAATGTAATGGTCTCTCTGGAAGAGGTGATAAATCTGGAAGAGGGATGAGCCTCCCTACATAATAATTACAGCTTTTCCAGATGAGGTGTGGCTCTGAAGAGTGTCTGCTTTAACAAAATTTTGTTTTATCTTATTTTTAATTGATAGATAAAATGCGTATGTTTAGTGCGACATACTCTGAAGTATATATACATTACGTAATGGTTAAATCTAGATAACTAACAATAGTATATACACAGATGATAGAATGAAACTCATCCATAAAAACATGCAATCTTGTCATTTGAAATCTGAGTGAAATAAGCCAGGCACCAAAAGACAAATATCACAAGGTCTTTCACACACGTGGCATATAAAAAAAAACTGGCCTCATGGAAGTAAGAGTTAGGATGGAGGTTACCAAAGGCTGGGCAGGATGGGGAGAAAGTAGGATTGGGAGATGTTGGTCAATGGCTATATAATTAAGCAGGGGGAATAAATTCAAGAGCTCTTTTTGCACTGTGGTGACTATATTGTATTTTTGAAAACTGCACATAGGTGTTTAGTGTTCTCACCTCCTGAAAAGAAAACTCCCTTCTTATTTGGAAAGGAGATGCTAAGGGCTGTGTCTGAGTGCTGGCAGGGAAGATGGGACATAATGAAGGCAGCATGTGAGCTGGACACTGTCACCCTGCCCAAGAAGAAATGGGACTCTGGAGCTGCAGGAACAGCCCACTGAGGGTCTAGTTTAGAGGGTGCTTCTTATCTTTCTTCTATCTAAAAGCTTTCCAAGAAGCTTCGATATTGTCATTATTTGGCCTTAGCTATGCTGTGGGGAATGGAAGGACAGGATCCGTTCTTATGGGGAAGAAGTGTAAGGAAAGGCAGGCAAGTGTGCCCTGTGTGGGAGCAGCAGCACTAAAGGCAGCTGTGGGGACAGTGGCAGCCCCGTCACTGCGCAGGACATGCAACAACTCCTGAGGTACCTCGAGACTTAGGGGGTTGGCACATGAACATTAGTGCTAGGAAAAGATCTATACCTCTTGACAAACCAAAATAATTCATGCTATTGCGAACGAGTCCCTTGACAACTGCATTTCCATTTCTGTCATAGAGCTCAGAATAACACAAGAATGCTAACTATTCTTAGCCAACCTTCCTAGGGCAAGAATTTCTTCAGCCTATGATATCCATTTCTACTTCTAATATTCATTGCAATGGTTCCATGAATTATAAATGTTTCTGAATATTTTAAAAATATAGATGAGATATCAATAACAAAGAAAAGAAACAGGATTCCATTTTGTATCTTAACTGTCTTGAGCTACTTACTATCATTGGTGCTATTTACATATGCAGGTTGGAAGGAGAAAGTATGAAATTAGTTCAAAATGGCTTTGACTAGAATCATAAAAAGGCTTTGAGAGAGGATGTTAATATCCTTTCTAATATATTCAGTGGGTCTTATTCCTAGCTCTCTTCAAAACTCCTCCTCTGTGTAATCTCATATGTCCAAAAATAACTATGTAAGCTATCTTTTCTTAAGCAAAAAAATTACATTATAAATAGCTGAGTGACCCAGGAAAGATAGACCCAATGACCTGGGACCCACTGGTCTGCCATCTTTGGTTAGAAGCACAGGCCTCCTCCCTTGGAAGTGTTCTGTGCAGTTACTGTCACTCTATTTTTGGAACCAGACTTTGGCACCACCCTCCAGATATATGTTTCTTTGCTGTGTAACACTCAGTTATTCCAATCTCCCATAATATTTCTCCCTAGGATTGTCCTCCAATAAAAATTCCATGTAATCCATTTGAAAAAATTTTCGCATTTACTTAATATTTCTACTTAACTCTTCTTTCTACTTCCATTCTGTGATGAACATACCTTCTTTTTCCACCTTTCTCTCAAGAAACAAAAACAAGCAGTTCTGGTCATTTCATTTCTCTTCCTTCCTTTTTGTTTCAAAGGCACTAATTTTTGCCTCACACTAATAACATGTTATTCAATTTGATGTTTTTCTCTACTACATGTCAAATACAAGCAAGACAAATTCTTATTTCCTCTAGTACAAGACTGATTGCAGTAGGAAAAGTTGGTAGCACTTTGATCTCTATGCAGCATACAAAGGAAGCAAAGCTTTTCACTCTGCTGGTAACTAATCATCACTTAAAATCAGAGAGAATTAACAAGGGTTGATAATCCAGATGTGTTTTTTCAATTACCATAGAAGCCAAGTGAATCACATGCTCAATGAGAATCAGCATTAGGTAGATGATCCATTACTGTTTTAGAAATGTAATACACTTTACCTTTACAATGTGAAATGTCTCACAATACACTCTAAAGCAGAATTTACTTAGGAATGGAGGGACATACCACTTGTAAGCTTACTATTATGGTAAGGAATGTTATTTAGCTGGTCTGTTGGAAGAAACAAAAAAAGGATGGGAAAAAGGATTTTAAAAAGAGAATTGAAGAAACAAATGGAGGTAGAGTTTTTTTCAAATGGGAAGACAATCAAGAGTTGGAGAGAGCAGGGAGGGATGAGGAAAGGGACAAAAAAATTAAGCTGTGTTATGTACATGCACAAATTCCCCATGGTAAGAATAATTATTGTGAACTGCAAACATGTACTAATGAAATACATAATTAGCAAAAAATTATTTTGAAAACTAAAAGAAGGTCAGTCAGTGAAAGAAACCAAAGACATAAACAGCAGCAACTTAAAGAAACACCTAGGGCCTGGTGAAGTGCGCTTGGGTACACACATTCGTGGCTCTCAGAATGGAATTTCTCAGCTCGCAGATGTTGGGCTTGTGGTGTGAGGGGTGGCGCACTCCGTGTACACATGGATGCTGACTAGATTCACTGGAGGAGCTCGCACTCTCAGAAGAGCACAGAGGGAGAGCACATGGATGGCTCTCAGGCACAAAGAGGAGGTCTGCAAAAACACTTGAGGCTGGAAACTAGAAGCTGTTGGGATAACAAGTTGTAGGGGAAATGGCAAGAAATGAAGTTAGAAAGGAAGAAGAGGCCCACATCTTGATGAGCTCTACATGTTACCTTAGAATAGAAATGGAGATGATGACTTAATCAGCTATGTGTCCCAGAAAGAGCCATATGGATGCGGGGAAAAAAATGCAAAGGAGGAAAGACACAGGAAGCAGAGATTAGTTGGAGAGTTTCTTCAATAGTTAAGGCCTACACTAAGAGTTCAAGTACATGCAGAGAGAAGCAGAACTGGATTCTCAATACATTTTTAGGGTAAACTGGATTAGTCATTGAATGACTCATCAGGTTCAAGGCTAGTGCAAGCAAAGGGAAGATAGCAGGTCAATGCTCCGGCTTCTGATGAAGTCAGTGGGAACTGAGAGAAGTAAGAGGGGAGGGAAGTGACAATATTTTTCTTTTTAAAGAGAATAAAAAACAGAATAAAGCAAATCAGAACAAAATGAAGCAAGTGATACAGGACATCAAAATAAAACAAGAGGATATGGCTACCATAATGTCTCTTGTTTTCTTCAGAATAGTTGTCCATACCATAAGACATAATAAAACCAAATAAAACAAAACAGAATAAAACCAATCAAAACAAAATAATGAAAGCACTATTGAACTTCAAAACAAGATAATAGGAAATCAACAATGGTTACCATGATATATCTTATCTTCAAAATAGCTGCCCATGTCATTAGACATGGTAAAATCTAACAAAACAAGAAAGAAAAAAACACAAACCTAATGAAATTATGGAAATGACACAAAAATTTAAAACAAAATAGGCAATTAACAGTGTTTACCACTTTCCATTTTTAGACATTTCCTCTATCACTTTCATAATACCTATTGTGATCTTTGTATCCCATTAATTCCTTGAGTTTTTATGCTAGGGAGATAACTTGGTGTTCATCCGTATGGGTCCAAACCATTTCACGGATGAGCATGAGTATGCATCCCTTTACCTATAAGAGCCTCAAGATTATCCTGCTTTATTGTTGGATAGTTTTCCACTGTATGAAAATACCATATTTTTCTTATCCATTCTGTGGTTGTTGGGCAAGTTACCCTGCCTGGCTTTTTTCTGGACTCCTGTCATGTGGAACAATTGTTTTCTGTCCTTTGATTTTCAGTCTATGAATGTCCATTCTAGTTAAATGTGTTTCTTATATACAGTACGTTGATGAATCTTGTTTCTTGATCCACTCTCCCTGTGTTTCTTTATATTGCTGAATTGAGGTCATCTGCATTAATGGTAATAACCAGCATATATTGGTTCATCTCTGCCATGCTATCCTCCTGCTATTGGCCCTCTCCACTTTTCTGCTTCATTCGCTTGCCTGTCCTGTTTGATGATCCTCTTCTGCTTCTGTTCCTGGAACCATGGTCATCCTTATCTCTCTCTAGAGGGTAGAGCACGCTCTGTAGGGTTGATTTGGTGGTCATGAATTCTTTTTCTTTTTTTTTTTTTAAATTTAATAGGTACTGGGGATTGAACTCCTGACCTTGCACTTGCCAGGCAGGTGCTTATGCTAAATCCCCAGCCCCTGGTCATGAATTCTTTCAGTTATTCTTTATCATGGAAGTATCTCATTTTTCCATCAATTGTGAAAGATGGTTTTGCAGGGTACATCAATCTGGGTTGGAAGTTGTTTTCTTTCAGGATTTGAAACACTTCACTCCAAACTCTTCTTAACTTGATGGTTTGTGCTGACAAGTCTGCCATGATTCTGATTGGTTTTCCTTTATAGGTGATCTGTCACTTTTCTCTAACAGCTTTTAATATTCTGTTCTTGTGCTGAATTTCTGGGATATTGATTATTATATTTATGGATATAGATTTACCTTGGTTATGGCTATCTGAAGTTCTATATGCCTCACTTATCTGTATGCCAGATCCTTTTCCCACATTCAGAAAGTTTTCTGCTACTGCATCTCTAAATAGTCATTTTATTTCATTTGTGTTGACCTCTGCTTCGTCATTGATACCTATCACTCTTAAATTATGTTTCTTTGTGTCATCTTGCAGCCGTTGAATTACTATTTCCTGGTTCCTTGTTATTTTTAAGAGATCATTCCTTTCATAATTGCTAGCTGCCATTTTGTCTTCAAGATCTGAAAGTCTATCTTCAATTTCTTTCAAGCAGTTTTGCCAGCTTTTGATTGACTTTTTAATTTCTTGGATATCTCTTTGAATCTGTTTCATGCATTGTAATTCCTTTCTATACTGTTCATTCAAGGTTTCCATCATTTTCATTTCATTTCCTCTTTTTTATCTATGTCTTCTTTGGATATGCTGAGTAATTTTTTCATTATGTTTATGATTTTCTTCTTTTACCTGAGATATTATTTCTGATTTGATTACTTTTACAATCCCATGAAGTTGTTTCTTTCCTTCCGTTGCTATCCTGTTGTAATTTCAGGTGTGTAACTTCCATTTTTTTCCATGACTATATCTCCCAGACTTGTTCTGTGTGGGTTGGAGGTCTAGATTGCCTTTTGCTCCTTCCTCTTGAAATTCTCCTGGGTCCCTCCCAACAAACCAGTTGAGGGGCCTCAGACACTTGCCACACTGGTTACCCCTTCGTGGTGTTGGAGAATGGGACAGGCACCTGGGTTTCTCTGAAGCCAGGTTCCCAGGGAGGTAGCATGGCATGAGGCAGGCTTCTCCAGACTCATGCAGCCACACTGAGGCTTCCCTGATGGCCAGGGGTGCATGATGATGGGGCTGCTTCTTCTCTAAGCCTGTGTGTCTACACTGGGACTCCCCCAGTGGCAGCAGGTACATAGGGGTGTGTTTGTCTGATTCTCCCAGTGGGCATTGGCTGCCTGAAGGAAGCAAAGGTCTCCAATGGTGCCCTATGGATGCACAGGGCATATCTGGCTGCATCTTTCTGCCCATGCTAGCTGCCCACAGGAATCAAGCCTTCCAATGGTGGCGGCGGACACTCAGGGATGAATCTCAGGAAATGACAATCTTATGACCAGGACATTGTTCTTGCTCCCTAGCTCCACCCTACCACATACCAGCAGACTTTGAGAACAAGACATGTCAAAGAAAGGGCTAAAGATAGGATGGTATTGCTAACATCATTGATAATTAAGTTTCTTGGATAAGGGACAAAAACTAACAATGTTTTAAAACTATTAACAGACTAGTTTTTGTTATTCTAGGTCTCCTCTGGTTCCAAATGAATTTTAGGGATGTTTTTTCTAGTTCCGTGAAGTATGCTAATGGTATTTTGATTGTGGTTGCATTGAATCTATACAGAAATTTTGGCAGGAAGGCCATTTTCACTATGTTGTTTTCCCTATACAAGAACAAGGGGTATCTTATCATTTTCTGACATCCTCTTCAATCTCCTTTTTCAGAGCAGAGGGGCATCACAATCCCTGACTTAAAGTCATACTCAGAGCTACTGTGATCAAAACAAAACAAAACAAAATAAAACAAAACAATAGCCTGATGCTAGAAAACCAAACAGTCCTGAGGATCAGTGGAATAGATTAGAGGATGCATAAACAACTCCAAAAGTACTCAGCCACCTGATCTTTGACAATGGAATCAAACACATTCACTGGAAGAAAGACAGCTTCTTTAATAAATGATGCTGGAAAAACTGGCTTTCCCATCCAAACAGTAAAACTAGACTCACATGCATCAACGCACACTAAACTAAAATTAAGTAGATCAAACATTAAATATTAAAACAGATACACTAAATCTGCCAGAAGATAGAATAGGTAGAACACTTAAAGATATAAGTATAGTTAAAGACTAGGAATAAAACCTCAATCACACAGGAAATATCACAAAGAATCGAAAACTGGGATCTCATCTTATTTTAAAAAAGCATTTTCACAGCAAAATAAATCATAAATCATAAAAAAAAACACAGAGAGGAAAAATTTTAGCCAACTGTTCCACAAAGGACTAATATCTAGAACATATAAAGAACTGAAAAACATCAAACCCCTCCCAAATTCAAAAACCCAATCCAAAACTGTGCATCCAAGATGCATAGACACTTCTAAGAAAAAGTACAAACTGCAAATAAATATATGAAAAATGATCAACATCACTGGTCACTTGAGAAATGCAAATTAAAGTAATTCTGAGATTACGTCTCATTCCAGAAAGAATGGCTGTCATCAAGAAATCAACGAATAGCAATGCTGGAGGGGTTGTGGGGAAAGAGGACTTCACTGTTGGTGGGAGAGTGTAGACTGGTGCAACTACTATAGAAATAAGTGTAGAAATTCCTCAAAAAGTAGAATAGTGGTTCCATTTGACCCAGCTATTTCCTGTCTTAGTATAGTTGTAAAAGAATTAAAGGCATCATACTGCAGCAATATATGTGCACAATTTTAGCACAATCGCTAAATCTTGGAAACAGCCCAAATGCTCATCAACTAATGAATGGGTAAAAAAGTTATGCCTTTTTAATTTAATTTAGTATTAGCTATAAAAAAGGATAAAATTGAGACATTTATAGCTAAATAGATGGACCTGAAACCATATAAATAGGACACACAAGGGTAAATATCCCATTATATCTCTGGTGTGAGAAACTGAAAGTTTTCATAAGAACCAAAACTTACTACACATATTGTGAAATAGGAAGAAACTGTTCAAAAGGAAAAGGGAAGTGAGGGGAGGGAGGAGGAAATAAAGGAAGGGAAAAGAAAAAATGAGAAAAGAAGGATAAAATGAAAACAGAGCTCTGTAAATGGGGAGAAGGATGGTCGAAGGGAAGGGAGGGGTATGGGAATGAAAAAAGAATCAAGATGTATCATGTACAGGTACAAATTCTCCACAATAGATGTGGTCATCATATACACCTAAATTGCACCAATCAACTTAATTAAATAAAAAATAAAAAAGATGATCACTTTCACTGTTAATTTAGCAGGTTTTGTAAATTAAAAGAGTACTGAATTGGACAGAAAAAAACTATTAACAGATTTGGCCATGAGATATTCCTGGAATTCTTACTTCTGTATTGAATCATAAATATGCAATTAATTCTGTTCTCAAAAACAGTGAAAGAAGTAATGTTCACATAGGTACTAAAGTTGGAACTGTACCTTACTTGGAAAAGATTGGCAAGCAATTTAAGAAGCCTGCTACAAATAAGAAAGTGGGCATATTTTTCATTTAGATTGATAGAAAACATTGTGCAGGTAAAACCAACGCTCCATTCTATGCAATGATCTGTGAAAAAGCCTTGATCTGTTAAAATATACTCTAATGAAATCTCCCAGCTGAGGATTCCCATGGTGGCTACATATTTATCTAGCTAAACTTCCACATATATTGGAGTATGGCTTCCATTTTTTATAAAGAAATAATACCATATGACCAAAGTATCATATAGTAGCATTCATAAATTCCTTTAATCAACAAACATTTACTAAACACCTGATAAAAGCAAAGTTCTATCTGAGGGACACTGAGTTCCTATATTCTTAAAGTAACTGGCATTACTTCATCATTCAGTCACTCTATCATGATCCAAGTACCTATGTTTCCAATTCTTTTTTACTCCAAAAATTCTTCATATATCTATGTAACCTTTAAATACTCTAAGGAATGTTTAAATAATTGACAATTTTGTATGATAGTTATCTTACATAAAATTTAAATTATAATTAAATCAATAAACTTGGATAGCATTTAGGAAATACAAAGACAAAATTTGTTATTCTCAATGAGCTTCAGTTATATTTTTTCAAGCAACTTTAATTTATTACATAGGTATGTGATTTGAGCATAAAAATGTCAAATGAGAATACTTTATTTGGTATTAAAATCAAATCTATATTAAAATATGCTATGAGGGTTGGGGATTTAGCTCAGCAACATAAGCACCTACCTTGTAAAATATGCTATAATTTTTTTAAATTTGCCATTTTTACCTTGTGTAAATTTTGCACACTCTCTCCTAAAACATCCTTTTTTAGCACGGATAATTTTAATTTCAGTAAATAAAAACTACATTGGATAAATTAAACAGTATATTTTCCTTCTAACATGATTTTAGTAAGTTCAAAAGCAATATGTCTTATGATAAATGATCTCTATCATTACCTTTCATTCTGCAACTTGTTAACTTCTTTTATTTAACCAATGGTTCTGATTGTAAAATTAACAATAGGGCTCAACAGCATAAGCGCCTGCCTGGAAAGTACGCAGTTGTGAGTTCAATCCTGGTACACAGAAAAAAAAAAAAGGATTAAAATAAAAACTAGTAAAAGCCAAAATCTAGTCAAAACCTTGAACCCTCTACTCTTGGCATCCTGTCAAGTGATAAACCATATAAGAAATAGGGACTTTCACTTGACACTTGTTTGGCAGCTCTATAATTTAGTTCTTTATCAAGGAAACATCTTAAAGCCATAATTTTATTGATAGTTTTTAAAATCATTAACATTAATGTCATTAATGTATAACATTAATGTCATTAATGTATAACATTATAATGTATAATGTCATTAATGTATAACATTAATGTCATTAATGTATAACATGTTGGTGGACCTACTAGGGGTCCCATAGCCATCAGCTGGAAAATACTTTACCATCTTGAAGATGTACTGTCCAGAATGACATGGAAAAAGAGCCCTGGGGAACAGCCTTTGTGAAAGAAGGAATAATCAAGAGTGAGAGTATGACTATTATTAGTGAAAAGTTTAACAAGAAGCAAAGTGAAATTATCTCACATTTATCAAAGACTCAAATGGGAAGGAAAAATTACGTGACAAAAGAAAAAGGGAAAAAGGAAGCAGGGATGACATGGAGAAGAACCATATCCTGCGTCTGTCATTTTGCGGAAGCATTTGTTCTGATGTAGACACCCAGCCAGTGAAAGAAAGCAAAACCATGCCCTTCAGTTGAACTGGTTCTTTTCTCTATGAATAGGAAAGATTGGAACACATGTGGCACAATTTATCTTCTCCATCTTTCTTTCTAGGCTCAGTCTTCTCAGTTTCCAAATGCAAGAAAATTAAAAATGATCCAACATAAGATTTGATTTATGCTACTTGATGAGTAAATATCAAGGGCATATAAATGCTCTTCTAAAGGGAAAAAGTATCAGAATCCACATACTGACAAATACATAACAGAAACAGTCAAAAGCTACTTTGCCTAAGAAATGTAACTTTGTGGGAATATGGCCTCGGAAATCTAGGGAAAATGTGATTCCCTTACACTTAAGCGTCACTGTTTTAGATAAAACAATAGAATTTTAGCTAAAAGTACAGTGTTTTGATTTATTTTAAATTACTAGTATTAGTCACAATTTCCTAATTTGTTACTGTTAGTTCCTGTTATCAATTTATCTAAAAGAAATTATAGTAAATTCATATAGTAAATAAATAAATAAGGCCCAAGAAGAGATGGCTAATAACTATAAACTAGTTCCACTTGTTTTTAAAAGTCTTCTGTATATGATTCTCTTCCAGGTAGCTACCAATTGTCAAAATTTTTTTGTTTCTTCAGATAAGCAGGTCACCAAGAAAAGAGCAAAAAAAAAAAAGGAAGAAATACTGGGAAAGAAATTCATGTACGAATTCTTCACCAGCCTCAGAATTGTATGTAGAAAAGAGTCCAGGGCCTTTGGCCCTCAGTTAGACTAACTTCTCTTTCTTACTTGGTGAGAAGCCTCACAGGTCAGACTGAACCCTGCTTCTTGTTTTAGAGAAGGCCTTGGATAACATGAAAAAGGAGATAATATACACTGAATATACAAACTTCTTTGCAATTCTAACCGAGCAACCTCTTGATATGAACCTTCACAGGTATTCAATAGTGGACCAATGAGCAGAATCTCCCCAGTTGCATTTCTAATCTGTAGTAAGTAATTAGAATTTACACTGAAGTCTCTTTCTTTGAGAAGAGAGAAATAGATAATAATTTTTAAAAGTACTTAAAAATTTTTAACAGTAAAATGATGAAAGGACAAGTGAGAAAACTGCCATGAAGAAGAAAAAAGAGAGGTTATAAAATAATTGGATCTGACCCAAGAATGACAAAGCACACAGAAACCGTATTTTAATTATGAAAAACCAGATATAGTGAAACATGTTAATGTCATTTGAAACCTAATCAGTCTCTAAATGGTATTTTGAACTGTAGCAAACAAAGCATTACCAAATGGGGCAGAAAGAAGGTAGGAGTTAGGAACAGACTTCCAGGATCCCTACTAAGACAGTAAATGATGACAATTATTCTTCCAGCCTGCTGTGAAGTGTTTTTCTCTTAAATACCTAAGTTTGGAATTCACTCAGAAATACCATATGTGCAAAGACTGCAGAGAAAGCAAGTGGTTCGCTGTCTTGAAACTGGCCTTTTACTTATAAACTCTCAAGGCAACCAGAGACTATCCAAGCTGGAGAGGCTGAGATTGCAGTCAGACTGCAGAGGATATAGATTCAGTGAATCCTTAATTATTCTAAGGACTTTGAAGAAGAAAAAAAAATTGCAAGTAGAAAAATGAGGCCACCATGTAAAGTTGTGATTAAGATCAGAGGCTGCTGGGCGGGGGTCCGGATCAAGGAATGAATACAAACAGGCACAAGGGAACTTGCTGAGTGGAAGTGTAGCAACACTGAAAAATGGTGATGCCTTCATGACTGCAAATTTATGAAAATCACTGACCCATACATATACTTGCCAAGGGAAGACATGCTATGTAAACTATGCCGTAATAAAGCTGCACTCATTTTTTTTCTTATTGTAAAGCCTACATGTTTTAAAATTCAACAGTATTCCCTTTCCACAAAATGGTTGTATTTCTAGGAGATAAGTTACATTAGTAATGTTCTGTAAAAAGAATATTCTTTACATATCCTTCCTCCATGCTTAGGAGTATAAATTTTTATGATAATCTGAAAAAATTCTTAATGTTTTAAAAATTACTTTAACTGGTTTAATTTGATAATCACTAAAATCCAAATAGCAAGCAAAGTAGCAAGAAACACAGAAAAAAATCAAAAGAAGACATCTCAGTAGCTTTCTCAACATTCTCTACTCTTTTGGCAAGTAGTACACTCATGTTAATGTGCTTAAATATAATGATCACCAGAATTTGATTATCTCAGAAAACAAAACAAAACAAAAAGTATTTTTAAACTCCAATGGAAAAAATTGATAAAGCTTAGCAAGAAAGAAGGAGCATTCTTTTTTTTTTTTTTTTTAAAGATTCATGTAACTTTTATTTACTTACAACATTTAAAAAACTCCACAGAGCTTCTAGGGTGTTAGTGTGATTAAGAATGCCTGGCTGCCCCGACCACATGTTAATCACTTGACTAGTTACTTTTCCCTTGTTTTAACCTCTGTAAAACAAAGATAACAACATCTACCACAAAGTATTGTTAACAGTAAAAAAGAAATAATGCCTGGAATATGCCAAGCATTCAAAAAATGCTAGCTGTTCTGTTCTTGTGGAAGTTCTTTTCCCTGGATTGGGTTCAGCATACAAGATGACCAGGGACACTTCAATCCTTTACCTTCCTGAAAAGCCAATCACTCATTAGTGTTCATGCCAACTGGACAAAACGTTTCCAGCTGTTGTAACTGAAAAACCTTCCAACTTCTGATTCATGACACAATGTGTTCTAGCTCATTTCCTGGCACAGAGCTGCTGTTATATCCCAGAACAAGCCTGACATATATTTTTCAGCTGATGTCAAACCAAATCAAAAGACAAATAGAACAAAGAAAAGACACATGCACAGATTATTTAGAGTAAGGTATTATATACTGGTCCTTCCCAGTGAGAGAAGCACTAGAGATAGAGATAATGATTTAAGTGCATAGGTAAAGCCTTATTTTTCTCTTTACAAGTGATTAAGTATCTTGAAAACAATGTCATTAATGTTGCTGAGTTCTCAAGATTGATTCACATTTCCTCGGGTTCTCCCTTATTTTTCTTGTGCCCCTAAAGCTATGTTATTTGGGTGTTAAAAACTCCAAAGTCAAGTTAACATACATTTTGATAATCTTGTAAAGTTTTTAAAATAACTTCCCTCTCATTTTGACAGATGTGCGAAAACGATGACTTCATAAAGCTGATTGCCAACACATGGTAAAGTGCAGGCTAATAAAATTGAAGATTTGTACATTTATTATTTATTTTTAAGATTTCTAAAATGTGCCTTGAACTCTGACTACTGGGATTAATTTTAATGGAAAGTTGTCTAGCACACCATGACATATAAGTATACTTTTTATATTATTCCAGTTCTAAATGCTTTAGAAGCCTTAGCAATTAAACTGTAAAAGAGAACATGTCCTTCAGTAACTTACGAAGGCAAATCTAAGAGTGTTTCAGTAGTCACATTTCCAAACTACACAAGAACATCTTCAATCATTTTCTACTTTCTACTTACAGGAAGGTACAAGTGTGAAAATGCAAGTTTCTGGAGCAATGAATCCATGAGTATTAAAAGAAGACTTTCCCTTATGATTCCATGGTGAGGAATCCTTCCAAGTCTTCCCACTACCCACTAAAAGTAAACTGAGATATTCTCAATGCTTGGTGCAGTGCCAAACACAAAGACCATAATCAGCAGATGTTTACTCACTCAACAAAGCTACAGAAACATGTACATACTCAACTGTAAAGGTATTTAGACTAAAATATGAAAGCACATCATTCTGACAGAACCCCGGTGAAGCTGCTGATCCAATTTGGCAAAACCAATGGTTAATCTGTAAAGAAACTGTTCACTTACCAAACTTTAAAACATGTCCGTGTTTTATGGCTACTATTGACAATGAGCACTCTACACAGTAGAAGAATGTAGGAGGTTAGATTTCCTTCAACTAAAAGTATCCTAGAGACATTATAACATGATCTGAGATTCTCTCTTGTTATAAGGCAGTGATAGTTATTAAACTGTCACCAAATCCATAAAGAAATTAATGAATGGATATATTTACAGTGGCAAAGTCTACAAATTTACATATAATATAAAAAGGATAATAGATATTATTATTATTATTATTATTATTATTATTATTATTATTTGGTACCAGGGATTGAACTCACGACCTCAAGCTTGTCAAGGAGGCACTTGTGCCGCTGAACTAAATCCCCAGCCCCATTAGGAATTATTTTAGGAATTAGTCATAGAAATTGAAAGAAAATTGTGATTGTTTCAAGAAACAAAATGGCCAACATGCCTTACTAGCCTTTTCACAGGACGCCAATGTCAGAAATGTCCTGAGAAATATGTAAGCAATTTTATTTTTCCCAGAACAAGCCTGATAAACTGATCAACTGATATCAACTGATAAACAAAAATGAAGCAATAGGCTGATTCTCCATCTACAGACTCCAATTATTGCTAGAGCATATTATTCTTTTTCCAAGTTAGAGCTATAACCCCAGAAACAGAGTTGACCTCCCATTTAAAAGAGCCTGGTTAATGAGGTCAGTAGGCTTTTATAGCTGTTTGCAAAGTTCTGCCTGCCTTAAATGGTATACCATCACTGCCAGCTGACAGTTGAATTACACAGGCAATACCTCTTCTGTCTTTTTAACCTCACAGGCTGCACTATATAAAATCCACTCTAACTCTGATTTCTAGGTAGTTACTTCTCATCAGTTTACCCTATCCGTTGTTCTTGACAACCACATCTGTAATGCATAATACTTCTGCCCATTAAATTCCTAAGCATGTTGGCTGGAAATTATCTTTAAAAGTCATCCCTCCATTTCCTGCATTCATTAAATGTCTCCATGCTCCACTGGGCATCTTCCAGTTGAGAATTTTCTCATACTGTCAATTTTCTCAACTGACATCAGTTTAAAATCAAAACTCAACTCTTATGAACAGGTTTAATGACATCTCACCATTTCCACAGAAGGTCTCCTGAAGCAGCATGAGAAAAATATTCAACTTGTATGGCATGTGGAGAAGAGCGGACAGACAACATCTAACAGCACGTATGTGCACTTTGTATCAACCATGCCCATTAATCTCTTCCTCAAGATAACCATTTCCACAGTAGGTGCTCGCCCTTCCCTGTATCTCTTAACTTCCATTTATTCCCCATCCAGGAAGCCATTTGTCCTCCACTGAGGCTAGATGGCAGTGGGAACACATTTAATGCACTGGCTGCTTTCCAGACATTGCTTCTGGTGATCATATCTTGCCATATGATGTGAACAATGGAATTTAGAGGATGCTGATGAAACTGCTAAATCAACTAGTTAATGTTTAAGTCCTTCTACCACACAACAGCCAGAGTTTAACATCATACGGTCTTTGTAGTCTGATGTTTTATTCTCACAATTCAGTCTCCTCCTTCTCAAACTCTAAAGAGAATATGGATCATTTGAGAATCTTGCTGAAATCCACACTGTGTTTCAGTGGGGCTGGAGAAAGAACAACATTCTGCATTTCTACATGTTCCTGCTGGTGTTACCACTGCCATCCCGGACCACATTTTTAAGCAAGATTTTTAAGAGCATAGATATAGCTTACTCCTAAGCACATACAGTAGCAGAATTTTTCAGGACTAGACTATGTTTTATCATTACTTACCAGCTCCCATACTATTAACTCTAAAAAAGTATCAGAAGTAACATGTTTAAGGGCTGAGATGCAGATTCATGACACAGCTCTTATCTGACATGGATGGGGCCCTGGTTAAATCCGTAGCACTACCCCCTCTCCCCAAAAAGGTAATGCCTATTTTTTTTGGTTTTTGTTTTCATTTTGCTTTCAATAATGCTCATTTTAAATTGTTTTCTTTCTGGAAGGTTCCTTGAAAAACAAAATATAATCTAGCCCTTGAATTCTAATTTTATTTGTCAGACTCTGAGCCACAAGTTGAAATAAAAAAATGTCACTTATCAACTATTAAGCAACAATTGAGGGACTTGGAGAATATAGAAATCAATGAAACACTGTCTTCCTTCTCCAGGATGTTTGGTTTTACAAAAATGCACAAATGGTTATAACACAAAGCAGAAGTAAGCATGCCCTGAAAGAGAAGGACCTTGTTTTTCTCCTCAGGGGGAGACTCAGAAAGATCTTGGTGACTATGGTGGTACTGACCTGAAAGGCTCACCTACCTAGCATTTATGGAACAAGACTAGACTTATTAAATCATACAAGCATTGGAAAAATATGAAATTTTTTTCTAAGAGGATTTAAGACAGAAGAGAGTTCTGAGATACTTTTAACCTCCAATAGCTGATCAGTAACGTTCTCAATTTACAAAGGTGCTACATCTGGTAAACCTATTGGTAAACTACAAGTAGGAAATGCAACTTAATCCACCTAAACCACAGAATAACTGATCCTGGCAACACTTTGAGTCTGAGTGTTTCTCAGTAATCACATGGCTGACTGAGATCTGTGGTCACTGCCACTGCCCAGCATCCCCAGAAAAGATCAGATTGTACATCACTAGCCTGGTGGAAAATCCAAATTCAAAGCTCACCTGGGCAATTTCTACTGAATGCATAGCACTTATATACAACTGTAAAGTCCTAAGTCAAAAAAACCATAAGTTACACCTTGATAAATATGAGCTGGGTTGCAAACAACAAGCCATAAGAACAAAAGTGTCATATGAAGTTACCAGCAAGACACAAAATCACATACAGAGTAGAATCTGAAGTGTTACTAAGGAAAAGGTAAAGAAAATAGACTAATGTATCAACAAGGGCCATCTTGTCAATGAGACTATGGGTAATTTTAATTTATCTTCATATTTTCCCATTTGCTTGAGAATTCTTTACATTGATTGCATAATAATCTTATAATGGAAAAAGCCAATTAAAAAATAATCATGCCATCTGTCCTTTTGTTCTTATGGCATGTTGTTTGCAACACAGCTCATATTTAAAATTGGATTTTTAAAGTTCCATTTAATTTCTGAAATTGCCATCTTTCTTTTAATTTAGTTTTCAGGATTTAAACTAATCAGAAAAATCTGCTGCAACATATTGTACTCTACCACCACACACGCCCTTGAATCCTGTAGTTTTGCGTCTCTGTAATAATTTAGCCAGATGCTTTTTATGAGAATCTTTCACTGTCTTGTAACCAATTTTTAAGTCCATAGACTGTGAGATCAGTTCTTCTCTTTATTCAATGGATAGCTAAGGCAATTTGAGGAAGATTTAGAGCAACTCATGTAACTCAGATGGCAAGATTTTTCTAACAGAATATCTATCATCCCCAAGAGGATAAAAATGTTTTCAAAAGCCAAAATGCTTCAAAATTGGCAGGTGAATTTTATTTTGTGTTTTTAATTATCTTAGAGTATTTCCCAAAGTAGAGGCCCAAGCTAGAGAACAACTACCATAATGAATGTCTCAGAATCTGTGATTATGCTGCAAAAAACATTATACCTGCTTACAGGTATCTACCACCAGAGTCCAAGGGACCAAGTCATCTCCTACTGGATGCATTCTGTATATACTTTGCTGAACACTAAAAGAAATGTGCAAAGAAGAGAGTCCCTGTCAACCATCCATTCACTTAGTCATTCAAATATTAATTAGGTCAGACCCTAAAAATTCAGAGGCCAGCAGAACACTTTTGTAGCCTCATCCTATGAAATCCAAAATGGAAACTGGCTTGAGAACAAATCAGTATAGTGAAGAGCTGCAGGGCTGGGTACAATGGATAGTGAAAGGGTTCTGAGATGGAGTTGTCAGTTCTACATGGGAAGTAAGGAAATTTTCACAGATGAGGTTACCTTTGAGCTAAATCTTGAAAATCCTGTGATTATTCAAAGAGGTTATTTTTAATCACCAATGTAATAATTCTCAAAGTAAATACATATGGTTATGAACTCAATATTACTGTACTGGTGGAGTGAGTTGCCAAGACACAGACACACTTAAGGAATGACCTGCATAATTAAAGAAGAAGACAGCATCTGGTTTGCATTTATCATCGACTGACAATAAACAGAATTATGAAAACACCAACATCAGTAGTACAGTTGCAGTGTTTCAATGATAACACAAAATGGCTAATTTTATACCCATGATGTCATAAAACTACATCAGTACTTTTAAGTAAAAGTAGAATATACAAACAAAAGGGAGAGGGAATAATATTTATTGAGGAACTAACACGTATCAAGCCAGGGCCTGTGTACATATATTTTGTCAATTATTTATCACACCAATATTATTGCCTTTTTAAAGAAGAGGAAACAAATTCAGAGTTTATTAGACTTGCCAAAGGTCACACACTATCAGTGAGTGCTAAAGTAAGAATCTGGTCTTATAAACAACTTATTCCAAATTCCATGCTCTTTCTATTATAGCATGAAGCATTTCCAATGTGAAAAGAGCCATTTATAAAGGAAGATACATAACTGATTCATAATTATTAAGGAATAATTTTAGATAGAAAGCTCCTATGGCACATTACTAGTATGACTTTTTTTCAAAACTTAAAACTAATTGAACTCTCAGTTTTTCAGGTATAACTTTTACCAATAATGAGGAATCAACCACTGTGCTAAATCTGTCACATTATCTTTCATATTATCTCATTGAAACCTCATGTCAATTTATAAGGCAGACATTATTATTCTTAGTTCCTTAATACAAAAGATGAAACTAAAGATTAGCAGAAATAGTTAACTGTTCAAAATAGGAAGATAGGTTCCAGTGTGTCTAATATAGAAGACAGACTAAAACTCAATTCTATTGGTCAAAGAAATTTTTGAGTTTTTTTCCTTATCTCATTCTTACATATTTCAGCACTTAAACTACAGGACAAAAAAGAAAATTTTTTCATAAGTAAATTCAATATATAAGATTTTAAAGCTTAAACAGTAAGCAGGTATGTTAGTTAGCTTTCCTTTACTGTAACAAATACGTTGACTTTTACAACATAAATAATGGATCAAATCATAATAGAAAAAAAACTTGCATATTGAGAATAAATGATTTTGGTTCATAGTTATAGAGATTTCAGTCCTTCATACACAATAGTGTCTGGCCCTGTTGCTTTGGAGACTGTGACAAGACAGCACATCACAATGGGAAGTACATGGCTGAACAGAACTGCCCACTTCCTGCCCAGGAAGTATGATCAGAGGAAAAGGAAGGGATTGAGAGTCTGCAGTCCCTTTCAGTGCATGTCACCAGTGATCTAAAGAATTCCCACCAAGCCTCACCTCTTAAAAGTTTCCACCCACCTTCCAGTACTGCCAATCTGGGGACCAACCCTCTAACACATGGCCTCCTGGAGACATTTAAGATCTGAACCACGGCAGGTGGGCAGGCTAATTTAAGGTTCCAGACTTTTATGAGAAACTTCTAACTAGATTTTTCAAACCGAAATCTGGGCCCAGGCCACACCCACTTTAAAATCTAAGATCTTTTCATTAGTCAGAATGCTTCCACTGTGGTTCAAAGGCCAAAGCAGGGCTTCTAATAGAATCTGCAAAACAGCAGAAGCCACTAAGAAGGCAGTCCCAAAGCATTCTTGTACAAGTGGCCAAAGTCTGGTCAAATACGGCATGGAGGGCTTCAGAGGATGTCTCTCAGCCCTACAGGAACAGTAAGAGAACTCAAAACTCATTTCACAGGCAAAAGTCAGCTTCCTAACTGATTGAGCTAACCCTCAAAATACCCACCACTGAAGGAGCTAACCCTCAAAATACCCACCACTGAAGGTAGCTGCAACTTACTACACTGTCAGTGGAGTTCAGACTGGATGAAAAGGATTTAACTTGCCAATTTGGAGGAATTGATAGCTATATAAAGATGAGTATAGCTCATAAGTCCTGAATATCCACCACAGATACCTAATGGAAAATAGTATATTCTGTGCTGAACACTTTAATTCTCTAAGTGTCATAATTTTTAAACTCCTTTCTTTTTGAAATTACTACATTTCCATCATCTCTCAGCTCTTGTAAATCATGGGGTTGGTTTAACATGTACTCTGAGTTTTTCTAGAAAAATTTAATTAGACATTTAAAATGCAAGCTAAATGTCTTCCATCAGCTTTTTTTTACATCAACTACAAATAAAACTAAAAAGTGTCACATTCACTTTTGCAACATGATACAGCAAATCATAACAGTAAAATATCTGTATACCAAGAGGTATGCAGATGTGTGTATATATATATATATATATATATATATATATACATATAAAGAAGTAGTTCACAGAAGTGAAAGTATCACAGAAATTCTCTCTCTGAAAAAAATAATAAAAGGAAAAATGTTACTATTATCAGGAGCTACAGAAAATCTACTTTTTCTAGCCCAATCAATTCTTAACACACCCTAAATTCCTTACTTTTTTATCTCAAAGTTTGGCTTTCATTTTCTGTGTTCATCAACTACTATAGTAAGACCAGAGATTATGGTAATGCTTAACCAATTTTTTTAATTTGTAAGAGGAAGACGTATTGTAACTCCTCTAAATTCAAGAGCGCATCAAATTATTTTTACTTCAGATTAAAATTAGATACTGTAAATCAAAAAAGAAAAATGAAGACCATTTTGTGGTATCTTACTCATACATTCCTATTAGGTGTCATTATCTTTTCCTGATTCCAATAAATTCTTATAGTAACCACTTAAAATAAAGAACTATAACTATTATCATTCATTTACATGCATCTTTTGATGTTTATGCTTAGATAGATAACAGGGATTCAACAATCACCATACAAATATTAATTAACAAGTTGATTAATATGTTGAAAGCTACTGGGATTTCCTTAGCATGTTAGCTATGATAGCTGTTCTGATTTTTCCATCTAAATCAGCTTGTCATTTGTGTCCCTTTACTGGTGGAGGAAATATTACAAGACCCCAACTGGACGTCTGGAGTCACAAATAATACCAAGCCTTCTATCTCCTATGCTTCTTTTCTTATACATACCTATGATAAAGTTTAACTTATAAATTAGGTACAGTGAGCAGTTAATAATAGTTTAGAGTAAAATATAACAATATTTGTAATAAAAATCATATGAGTACACTCCTTTCTCACCTCACTCTCAAAATATGGAATTTTCCATTTAGTACTTTCACACAGTGACTGACTTAGGTAACCAAAACTATGGAAAAGCAAAAGCATGGATAAGGGGACAGAGAGGCACTGCACCTCGGCTGAATGGTTTTTAGGTTTTCTGTATTAGGAAGACAACACGTCATTTGTTGACACTAGCATATGGGCAGCAGTAGATCTTACATAGTTCATGGCCTGTGTGAACAGCCTGTAAGATAAAAATATAACAGCCCTGATATTTTTTCTGCCATCTAAGTATGCTGTAATGTTGTCTAGATCTTGATGTTGGAAAGTAGATACGATGGAGATGTGCCTATGTTTTCTACATAAAGATCAACCCAGTATAACACTGCTCTAGCTCGGAGAGAAGGGAATCACTGAGAGGGTGCCTTTTATCTATGATCTTTAGCTGTTCTAAGATCAGCTGTTCTTTACGTTTCTAAGGAAGGATTCAATAACCACAGAGTTAACAGATTTATCAGCACTGGATAGCCGGATTTGCTTTTCCATAAGAGGAATCAGGAGAGATGCAAGAGTATCTTTGAAGCAAATCTTATACTGTTTTGAGCTTATTTTAATCACTTAAAAAACAGCCACACTCTACATGACCTGTGGGAGTAGCCGTTTGGCTGAGTGAGTGAATAACTCACTGCAGAAGCTAACATCCAAAGAGACTCTCACACTCTCAGATTCTGCAGATCTTCTCCTTGGATATGGAGAAAGGGAACATGATTTTAACCCTCAGCGAGCAAATGCCCTCCTTCCTTTCTGAGATGCCCTTAATCAGGATCCAGATAAATAATGCATCACTGAAAATAGGGCACAGCAATTATTTCCTTTAACTTCCCAGCCATGCCGCCAGGAGCCTGATGACACAGTGCAGAGTCATCCCTAATGCTGGAAGGAGAAGGCAGGAAGGTTCCAGCAGTCCTCTGACTGAGTATTCAGTGTCCCAGGATAAGGAATAAAACCGAAATCATCAGAAAGGGCTTACACAAAATAAACTGCCTGTGAGCCACCATGCTCATTGTGGCCAATTGCAGCTTTCTGTAAAATCTTGCAGCATTTCCAGTACATCAACTTCCCTCTCTCAGCCTAAAATTCTCCAAAAGGTAGCACAGGATAAAATCCTCTGTTAGGATTTAATGCAAACCCAAATGGCAATAAGCAGAGAGGCCTTGAGGAGGTAGGAAGGAGTGAGGACAGCATATGGTCTAAGTTTTCCAGTGCTCTTCTCCTCTGGTTAACATATTAAGCAACTGGCACAACCGTTCATGATTCCATTGTTAAAAATCCCAGAATCAGCAGTTTACATCCCATGGATCCAGCTGCAGGCTACCTGAAGGCAATGCAAACACCACCCCTGCTATCACATTACCCTTGCTACACATTTACCAAAAAGACTCAAGCTATTCTTTGTTTAAACAATTCTATTTCCTCAATACAATAAAATCCTTAAATACTTTATTGGGCATTGGTTTTCCATATTGCTTATGGACCTGATGTAGCAGCTCAGTTAAGCTCTTAAGAAAGAAGCAGAACTTTAGAGGCCATGTCCTGCTGGCAGGATACGGGCTCCAGTACTACCCCGGGCAGAGAAAGACACCATTCCACTGCTGAGCATCAGTGCACAGGGAGGCCTGGAGGAAAGTAATCTATTCTTAAAAAAAAAAAAAAGTAACATTCTCAGAGGCTTATCAAGCCTCAGTCTCTGCCAGGGCCTTCATAAAACTCATCTCTAACAACTGCTTATTGGGCAGATTTCTCTTTTGAACTAAAACAATTCTAAAGATTCCTGGGGTCCATGGGAAAACATTTTTGTTCCCACTGGGAATCTGAGCAAAAAGTTTTTATGTTGTTTCTGCTTTATCATCCAATTCCTCTGAAGCTTTTCACCACTCCTGCAGTGAGGAGAACATGCTATCATAGAAGAAATGCCACCACAGCAAACTGTAAGCTTTGCAAACAAAACAAAACAGAGCAACAACAACAAAACAGTCAAGTCTGATTGTCAGCATAAGGACCTCAGGAGAAAAAAATATGCATATGTAAATGAAAAAGAAAACATTTAAATTATAGTCCTTGGACAAATTATTCCTGCTATGGTTTGGATCTTGAATATCCTCTAAAGTCCTGTGTTTTAAATATGGGACCCTAGAGTGGAATTATTAGGAGCTAGTGGAACTTGTAAGAGCTACAACCTAATGGGAGCTATTTACACCATTGGGTCAAGCCCTTGAAAGGGACTGTGAAATCCTCATGCTCCCCTCACTGTCTTTCACTTCCGGGCCATGAGGAAGTGAAAGATTTTGCTCGTGATGTGTTCCGACCATGGTATACTGCCCCACCAAAGTCCCCAAACAGTTAGTCCATCTGACCATGGTATGAAATTTCCAAAACTCTGAGCTACGATTTTTCACTTCATAAGGCAATATCTCAAACATTTTGCTATAGTGATAAAAAGCTAACTTTTAATTCCCTTAGAAGTCTTTCTTGCATAAGCTCTGGAATAAGATCAGCTCAAATTTCTACTTTGCCATTTATAGCTTTGGGGTCTTAGTCATGTTTATAACAAGTTCTGTGACTCCATACCCTTGTCTGTTAAATGGGGCTAATAATCAAATTGTTAGAAGGATTAAATTATGAATATACACAAAGCCCTTGGACTAATGCTTACTAAAGCTAGCATTATCATTATTACAATTCAAAATTGCTTTCACAAGTACTGTCATAGTTGCTCCCACAAGCACTTTGTAAAAAAGTAGGGAAACATGCAAACGATTTTATCTAGGTTTTATCCATGAGTATAATGAGGTTTAAATGTGTTTTAAAAAATACATAATTTATGGATGAGCCAAGATTTGCATACTGGTTTTTGACATTAAAGCAAAAATAAACTCTCATTTTGAGAAAACTCAATACAGGATAATGCAGAACAGGATGGTCTAGTAACTCTTTAGAAATGAAACCAATGAAGGAAGGCTTCATTGTTTACATGTGAAGTTTGCTACTATAATTCTCAAGCCAGCAGTGGATTTTCTGGTCACTGATACATTTATGTCATTCTGCCTACAGCCTCTTAGATCTATAAGACTTGATTCTCACTCCCCAGGAATCCTTTATCCACATGCAAATTTTATGAGACAAGCCAAAGATTGGTCAATGTAAATGAACAACTGGCACATACCCCTTCTTTCCTAATGATTTTACAAGTTAAATGGGCTCCTAGGGGAGTAATTCCTTCATGACTAACACTCTTTTGAGTATTAGCATCTAGTCTAATTCATAAAATTTGAATGTGTTAGCCTTCAAGAACTTGTCTGATTTTTCTATTTAATAAGATTAATCTCTTAAATTATGAATCTAGTTTTGACCTTAAAATGAGCTATACATACAAATCATTATCCTTCTCATTTAAAAAAGGCATTTAAATAGGCCCACGTTAAAAAGTAAATCCCAAGCAAGGATAGTACTAAAAATGATAATCTTAAAAAGACACTGCTAATCTCTGAATGACTAGCAAACCACGCCGTGCACATGATCACTGTTTGTTGTTGTTGTTGTAGTTTTGTTTTGTTTTATTCAGCTCATCATCAGAAGCCTACACAACACCTTGAAAGGTAATGCAACCTCTCTGCACATCTCACCAACTCATTTTAAAATATCCATTCATCCATTGTTGGTGTCCACTCCATAGATTAAAGATGCATCCTTTTCATTTTAATTTGTTTTAAAGATGAGATGCATAGTACTTTAGAAATATGCCTCTGAAAGCCATCCAGACAGAATTATGTCATTCCTTAGATAAATTTTTTTCAAATCTATAAAGTTAAATAGATATCACTAGTAGACATTCCTGAGACATAAAATCATAAAGTATTAATTGGCTCAAAGAAATACATTAAATTTTTCTTTGGTTTATCTGTACATGTCAGTCATACTTATGACTATAAGACACAGGACAAAACTGAAAACAGATGACTGAAAAACCTCACTATGTTAAGCAAACAACTGAAAAAATATAAATCCTTGAATAATCATTTGATCTTCAAAGATATACTTTAAAATATTTTTTGATTAATCTTGCCCAGCACTAACTTTGGATTGGCTTGAGATCAAAAAGTACATGTTTTGTAACCACATTTAATAATCAGCTGCCTCAATGAACTTGCACAAAATGTATGCTTCAGATTCCCACCACATGCTACACATACCCCTACTCTCTGGGTCCCGGGTGCTCTGTAAAGCCAGGGTCAAACCGTAACACGGCCCTTACCTGTTTCCCATCTAAAGTGTACAGGCGTTTCACCACGCCAGAGTCCAGCTTGATGGCATCGGTTATATCAGTGAGGACCTGCTCAAAGGAATGAGCTGTTTTCTTGTTCAGCAGAATCCTTACAGCTTTCCGTGGCTTCACTCCACTTCTGATGATGGTGACCAGCTTGGGCCGAATGAAATCCTTATTCTCCCGCACCTCGGAAGTGCTCCCCTTGGCAGTGGCCAGTGAAGACACAGCCCGGGAAGCCGAGGTGGTCTTGACATTCACTGACCAGTTGGGATTCACGTTCTTGGTGTACTCCAGTTTCTTGAAGGGCTCGATTGAGCCACACACATAGCTCTCACCTATGGAAGATAGAAATATATTAAGATGTACATTAAAGTGAACTCATTTTCCCCTAGTTTTTCATTTTTCTATTTTTATTTAAAGGAAAGAACAAGTTGTGACTAATCCAGGAAAGGGGATCTTTCCTGCTCTTAAGTTTTTATTCAACATTACTCCTAAAAAGAAAATCTTTTAATGAAAACACTCAGGTTTTTAGATGTGAAAAATACACAAAAGCAAGTAATAAATGTACCAAGAGATGGTAAATTATAAAATGTTGATTCAAAAACATATATTTATAAAGTTAGGTCAAATGAATGATTTTATAACGTTTTTTTCTGTGTTAATAAGTTTTTAAACTATGAATAGGGAAAAATTTATAAAAGGACTCCATAATTGCAGGTAAAGTGACGTGGGCCAAATTGAACACAACCCATTTATTTTTATTTGAGTCCTCACCCTGTTTTTAAATTAATGGTATAAGTATGCAAGGTCACAGAACAACAAATTTTTTAAAAAGTAAACTACAGTTTCAAAAATAAAAAAAGACAGGTATACATGTTACCAGACATTTATTTTGCAAATGTTTTTATAACATTTCACTTTAATGTATATATGTATAACTTATGCCCCATTAAAAGTTGTATAAATAGTACAGTTTGGGGGCTGGGTATTTAGCTTGGTGGCATAAGCGCCCGCCTGGCAAGTGCGAGGTCATGAGTTCAATCCCTAGCACCAAAAAACAAAATAAAATAAAACAAAAAACAAACAAATAGTACAATTTTAACCAATTTCTTTCCTATTCACCTGGCAAATCATAACTTGTCCCAAGTATGTTTTTCTCAGGATTTAAGTAGATATCAAATATATATCTGAGAGCGCTACAAGAGTAGTGCTTAGGAAGTTTTGTTGGAAGGATTAAATGAGTGTGACAGTGGAAAAGTGAGAACTGGAAATTTAGCCTCAAGACCTGGCCTCTCCAAGCCCATGACCTTGAACACATTCTCTTGATTTCTAGGTGGTAACACATTCACCTGTCAAGTGAAACCTCAACGAGTTTTTCATGAAAGTTGATTATACAGTATAGGGCTAAAGCATATGTGAAACCCTGGATTCAATCCCTATAACTTCAAAAAAAAGTGTTATATGGTAGAAATAAAAGTGACCTCAAATGCACAATTGCTACACAAGCAAAAACTAACCTGAGGTGGTATTACCCTAATCATTCAGTCAGCTTGAAAGGAAAATTAAAAGCAAAATTACTAGATGTCAGTAAGCAGGTCTTATATTACAAGGTATTGTTGTTAAACATATTTAATAGCAGATATCACACTGGGTCTACTCAGTGTCAAAGCACACCCCTAAAAGAACACAGTTCACAATTTATCTGGATAAGCCATCCTTTGTCAGAATTCTGGGATAACCGAAGATATACAGTTGTAGAATTATTTATAAGTTTATCTATTAAGCTAACAACTAAGACCAAAACAAAAGAATATTATAGAGTGGTTGACATTTCAACAAAGAAAACTTTTTAACCTCAGAAAAAATTGAACTAGAAAAAGGAGAAGTTTGAAGAATGTAAGAATATTGGCTTTGTTGACACAAAAACAGAACATGTTTTTTTACATCAGAAAGCATATTGAATATCTTTATGGAATGCTTCACAAATTTTTGTGTCATCCTTGTGCAGTGGCCATGCTAATCTTTGCTGTATTGTTCCAACATTAGTATATGTGCTGCCAAAGTGAGCTGAAAATTTTAAAAGATGATAAAATCCACCAAGACACTTTAAGAGGGCAACCCATAGGTTAGGTTTAAGCAACAACAACCAGAAAGATGTATAATTAATCTGTGACATAATTATGAGACTCTCCTGCCTTGCCAAATTAGAGGTCTGGAATGCAATTCCTAGAGAAGGATATGAAATTCCAATAAAGAACAATGTACTAAGTAGAAAGTGACAGCTAAAAAGAGATCACAAAATCCAATGTCTCACTCCACACAGTGCTGTCATTTAAGTCTACTGCACTCACCATTCAGGACTTCAGGAAAAACAAACATAGGTTTCCTTGTTTAATCTATTTGGCGCTATGTGTTGATTAATTTTAATAAATTGTTATTCTGAACTCTCCACAACTGAAGATGTGAGCCTTTTCTTAATTAAGATGGATTATATTTTCTGATTTTATCAGCTTTCAATCAGAGTCACCATTCACTATCTAAAGAAATTGGCTGTAGGAACTCTATGGACATCAAAATCCTATGATGATCAAAAGCTGTACATACAGTAACATAGAATTTGCATAGAACCTACACAGATTCTCCCACATACTTTAAGTAATCTCCAAATTACTTATAATATCTAGTACAAGGTAAATGCTAGATAAACAGTTGTTGTACTAGATTGGTTAGGAAATAATAGCAAGAAAATTTGTCCAGTACAAACAATGTTAAAAATATGTATTTTTGATCCGTGATTGGTTAAATCCATGTGAACCTATGGATATGGAGGGCTGGATGTAATATGGTAATATCAATAGCTATAAATTTACAAATGTGATTGTTCTGAAAGAAAAGAATATAGCTTTGGTTTGGTCAAATAACTGGTTATCAAGTTTTTAATTTCTTGTTTCATGAGACTGAGATTTAAAAGATAAATTATAATCTTGATTTAAAGAGTCACTTATAGATTGCATTCAAGTCATGACATGAGGCATCTGTATTAAGGGTCACTTAAAAATAACAACATAAAGTAAGTCTTATAATTACTATAACATAGTTCCTCTTATACACACTAAAATACTCTAAAATCTGTGGTGTAACTTCTCCTATACCAATGAAATAAATGTGAATTTACCTAAAAAAGGGGGGGTATATTTGATCTAAACATCCCAAAGTTTGCTTTAAAAGGTTTGCCTTGCTTTATTTGGGGGAAGTTGAACAAGAAGAGAGAAACTGAGACGATCTTAGGTAGTTTGAGAAAATAATGTAAAAATCTATCTCAAGGTGTTTTTAGAAATTATAAAACATAATGATTTGTTGATTGGTTATCATACTGCTAGTTTTGTTTCAGTTTTTACATACCAAAAAAATTCTAATAGGCTAATAGGCCCCTTGAAATTTAATACTCTGAGTGCCCAAGACAACCGAACAAATGGCACAAATCAGAGATGTAGCATTTGCATAAATTGGTATAGCATTTACAAATGCCCAAAACTATGTTTGCTTTTAAGAAAAGAGAGATTAAAAAAAAAAACTGACAGTATGAAATGGTAAAGAAAGCCAGGCACAGTAGCACAGGCCTATGATCTTAACACTCAGCTCAGGCAAATTCATTACTTAACAAAACTTTGTCTCAAAAGAGGAGGCGGGGTAAGGGGAAAGCGATAAAGGCAAAGGGAAAAGGGAAAAGAGGAGGAGAAGGAATGAGAAGGAGAAAGAGAGGGACAGAAAGGAAATAAAAGTATGAAATATACTATGTTTGGAATCAACCATTACCTTCTAAATAGAGTTGTATCTTCCCTGAAAGATTTAAACATTTTCAGGAAGTTTGAGAATAAAATAATTTTTGTAAGCATGTTAGATTATTTTAAAATACTGTAGAGGCCATGGTTTTTGTTTGTTTGTTGCTTCTGTTTTTCAAGATGATCTCAATATCTTGGCCTAAAATTTCTGGGCTCAAGCAATCCTCTTGTCTGGCTTCCCAGAAAAAAGCTGGACAACAGATAAGTACTGCCAGCTCCAAGGCTGTTTCTGTTTTCAAAAAGTCACTTATGAAATTTAAAATATTTTTCTAAGTATGAGAATACATTTTCCCCAGTATAGTTTATTATAGAAACTGCAAAGTTAATTCTATTTTGCTTTTAGCGCTCACTATGAAAATAGAATATTTCTGCTTAAAATACATTGTTTAGACACCACTGACAACTTTCAATGTGGTACTATTTCCCTGGTTGAATGGGCCTAGGGCACATTAGCGCTTAAGTATTTTTTTCACGAAACTCCACATTGAGGGAATTTAGAAGTTTGCCCTCTTCTCCATACTGCTGGAATTATTTCATTAGCCAAGATTTATATACATTCTAGTTCCAGTATTACTTTGGTCTGAACATGAACTAATCTTCCTCCTTCACATATTCAAGCTAGTGTTTTCTGTCTCAAAAATTCTTTTGAGACAAAAATGTTACATATTCAAGTATTTTAAATGAGGAATATCTATAATATACTTAATTTTTCTAGAATATAAACTTGAAATACTAGCAATTGAATTTTACTATTGTGAATTACAGTAAAATCTAAGACTCAAATATATTTTAGAACTGAACTGACTATAATTACATGAAAGATTATTTACAAGATAAAATATTATAAGTGCTTTCTTGACATTACATTTTATGACCTAACTCAGATACGCATTGCGACATTTCATAATCTACTGAAAAGCACCAGTTTATGAAGATGGTTTTCACGGTGCTATTAAAGCAAGAAAAAAAAAGGCACTTATGAATCATTCTTCCACAGATGTCTTACATCCTATATAACAGAATATAAATGATACCAAAAAATAAATGTGAATAGTATATCAGACCAATGGGAAAATGTCAACTTCTCAAATCTGAAGCAACATGAAAAAACCATAAAGGAAAAAAAAATGATGTTTACAGTTTTTTAATTTAAAATAATATACTTGAAAAGTAGAGAAACTGGAATGAAAATGGAAAACACAGATTGAGAGCCTATAACACAAAATGTTTTAATGTAATATACAAAGCTTGTTATAATTCACACAAATACAAAGTGCTAAAACATATGACAAAGTATAAAAACAAAATAAAAATAAATAGAATACACCACCAGGGGCATTAAATTGATAAGAATCCTTTTGAAAAGCAACATAGCAAACTGTTTTGGAGTCATGAAAATATTTATATCTCCACTCCAATCTCATCACTAAAATTTCTCCTAAGAAAATGACTAAAAGGCAAGTGATGAAATTGCAACAAGTATATAATCAACCATGAAACCTAAAAATTTAAGATAATGTACTATATCTTCAATAACATGTACAAAGACCTGAATTAGCCACTGTGGGGAGTGAAAGAAATCTAATCCTCAAGCATGTCTTGATAAGTCCATGAAAACATTCCACCACAAGGGAGCAAGTGATAATTGCTAAATGAGTAATGTAGGCAATCCTAATTCAAAAGATAAAGAAATCACTCCCTGCCTACCAATGGGCCAGGAAAGAAGAAATGGAATTCACACTCCCCTTGGAAACTAGAGTATGATTCTCATGGCATAAAAGAAAAACAAGCACATTTCAGGTAAAACAATAATACACATTACTGCACATAAAGAGATAATCTGTGTGATATTAATATGTTTTTTCTAAAAATGGTTCTAGGAACAAACAAATTAGATAAGACTATAACAGACACTGAAGTTGGGGTTTATGCATAATCAGTCCTAAGTGTTTATAAATCATGTGGACTATCATGTGAAGTAAAGGCTAAAGGTTTGAAGCAGGGAAAAAAATCAAGATACCATCTAGAAAGACTTATTAGAATAAAACAAGTAAAAAGATGGATGTGATGGTTAATCTTGATTTGTCAACTTCATTGATTTGAGAGTAGTAAAGCACACTTTTAGGTGTGTCTGGTGTAGGTATAGGGGCATGACCTAGGACAATATATTTGGTCCCTGGCCTATACTTCAAGGCCTCTTCCCCACTCTCTGCTTCTGGCCACCATGCTAGGAGTTAAGCAGCTTCCTTTCAGCATGTCTTTCTACCATGATGTTTGTGCCTTGGAGTTAGCTAACCATTGACTGAAACATCTGAAACTATGACCCACAATAATCTTTTCAAGTGGTATCAGCTATTTTGTCCCAGAGATGGAAACTGCTGTTATGAGTTGTATGTACATATCTCTCCCCCAAAGTCTCAGGCACTCACAGGTGGGGTTTTTTGAAGATAGCTGCTCTAGGAAATATGATGCTGGGATCAAAGTTGTGATTGATTCATGGCATGATGCTAGAATCAAAGATGTGAGTGTTGCCTACCCTATGGCTGGGTAGCCTGGATAAAATATGAGACAGAAAGAGAGCTGTTATTGTCATTGCTTGTCACTTGTAGCTTGTTGCCTGTCATGAACTGTTTCTCCTCTGTAGTGCTCTCTGCCAAACCACACCACACCCTGCCTTGGAGCCAGCCAACTATGAACTGAAACTTCTACAAACTGTGAGCAAATAAACCTTTCCTCCTTTAATTTTGGGTGTTGGGTATTTTGTCTCAATAAAGACAAAATTAACTAAGATACATGACTAATACAACCTTGAACTGAACTTTTCACATTTACTCTAGGGACAGTATTTAGCAGATCAAAATTGCTAGCAAAAGTATGTAATAGATTCAATCAATTGGAATTGGCAACTTATTGGATATAGAGCCCCCAGAGAATATGAGTCAGTGCTGGCACTGAAACATTTTCCTAAACATCATAGCAGATAAAATAAGAGTAGGTCTAGATTAAGTGGTAAGGAAGGATATCAACTGGTAGTGCATATATAGAGAATCTGAAGTACTTAAGAGTCAGCCAGTTAGATATTTCCAGCAAGCTGGTTAGAAATACCATTCTGGAATGTAGGAATGAGATGTGACAGCCTTAGCAGTAGCTGTAGCCCATACCCAGCTGGAAAAGTTGAGATCCTGAGACAGAGCAATTTTTAAAGATCACTGAAGGAAACTAAGAGAAATCAAGTGTTTGGAGTCATGAATGCCAAGGGATGGAGAATATGTGACTGGAGGAGGCCATTAGTGTGCACCACTTCAGTGAGATGTGATGGCCTATTGCTTTTATTCATTCATTTATCCATTCATTCTCTTTCTTCTACTGATATTTATTAAGTACTTTTAACTATCCTGCTGGACTACGAGTCTGCAGTGGTTCCCTGACTTCAAGAACCTTACATATAAAATAAACAAGTATATTACAGGTTAATGATCCTAGTGGAGGGGGTGAAGTGTGATTGGAAAGTGAGGAAGTAGAAATAGCAAATGCAAGTATTTCTTATTTTGGAAGAGTTTTGGATATAAGAGCTCAGTAAGAACAAGCCAAGAATTGTTTAGACTATGGGAAAGTTGTGTACCAAGAGGCTAATAGAAATGAGTGTGGAAAAGATATTAGTGGAACAGGTTATTTGTATGTCTGCCATGTAGTAGATCATGTTTTAGATCACACCATCTTACACGTAATTCTCACCACAGTCCTATGAGCCATTTATGAGCTTTCCTTCTCCTATCATGGGGCACATCAAGTACAATGACTTAGATAGCTTGCTCAAGATAATATGGCCAGTAACAATGGGGCCAAGATCCAAACACTAAAGGGTGTGCTCTTAACCTTGATGCTATACCCACCAACAGGAAGGCACTCATCTTATCTGGGACAGGAGACAGGGAAACCCCAGAACGCAGGGGTCACAGGACACTGTTGAGTGTATCACTGGGTGATAGGAGACAAAACCAGACAGGAGGAAGGGTTAGGAGTGAAATCACTGAGAAAAACATACTAAAGTTTGTGGGTCAAATTCTGAGTAGAGAAGAACAATTATTTAGCAAAGGCGTGACACAAAAGCTGCCTGTGGCCAGGAGTGCAGGCAGAAAATCTGATCTGATGACTACTGTATGTAATGCATGTATCCCCAAAAGAACCTGAGCTAGTAGAAATTGTAACAGGAATGGAAAAGCAGAGGTAAATATGAATATATTACAACAGAAAAAAAATCTAAAATATGTGTTTTAGATGTAAAAATCCTATTATAGTAGATAAAAGGATGAGTTTAGCAAAACAAGGAGTAGGGGTTATTTAATTTCAACTTTTTTGCATTTTTTTCAAAATTTTCTAAATGCATATCATGAAAATTAAATTGATCTTTCAGTCCAAAAAACATTAACATTGCTATTAAATAGTAATGCAGTCATGAAAAATATAATAACAGTGATGGAGAGGAGAGAACAGATGGAAGGCATGTTCCAGGCAGAAGCAACGGGATTTCATGATAAGTTAGATTTGAAGAATGTAAGAGAGGATTATGTCTAGGGTAATATTAAGTTAAATGTGTCTTGGTCCATTTCAGGGACTGTATCAGAATGTCACAAACCAAGTAGTTTATTATAAACAACAAACATTTATTTCTCACAGTTCTTGTGGTTGACAAGTCCCAGATCACGGTGCTGGAGGTTCATGTCTAGTGAGGAACTGTTCCTAGCAGAAGGCACCTTCCTGCTTTCTCCTCACTGCAGGGATGGGGCAAGGCAGTTCCCCAGGCCTCTTTTAACAAGTAATTAATCCCGTTCAGGACAGCTCCACCCTTAGGACCTATTACCAAGAGCCCCACCTCTTAACACCGCCAGGTTGGTGGTTAGGTTTCAACATAGGGATTTGGGGACAAGTAAAGACTGAAGAACGACACACAGTGTGGAAGAGAAGACGAAGACATGACAACTAAATGCACAGAATAATTCTGGAACAACAAAGATACCAGTAGGGAAACTAAGGAAAGTCAAACAAAGCCTGTAGCATGGCTGCCACACCGTGAATTACTCTTACCCCTCATACCCAGGTGGTATAAGATATTCAACAATGGCAGTGGAGTAAAAGGTATACACTAATGAAAACACAAGAATGCTACAAGAAATGAAGGGAAATGGCTTTATGATCTCATAGTAAAAAGGACCCAACAGACATGAAAATAAAGACATAAATACAATAACTGATATATTTCCGTATACAAATTTTTGTGTAAATCTAAATGGCAGAAAACCACAACAAAGACATTAGATTTAGGGCAATCTAGAAAAAATACTCTCAGTTATTATCAGAAAGACATAAATATCCTTAAAAGAGAAAAACAACCCTACATGTCATTAAAAAATACTCCAACTTGGTAGAAAAATGACAAAAACATATGGAGAAAAAAATCCATAGAAAAATATAAATGTATTTTAAACAAATGAAAAGTTAAAAATTAAAACTATAATGAGATACAAATTATTTTTAATAGGCTGGCAAAAACATTTGATAACACGCTATGTTGTTGCAGGCAAAGAAATAATGACTCTTCTATGTGACCCAGTTTGCACTGTGACGACCTTTATGGAGAAGAATTTTGCAATTGCTCTTAAATACTTCTATCTCTGTACACAATAATGTTATTTCTAGAAATTTTATTCCAAAGATAATCACCTACATGCCTGGAAAACATATATCCAAGGGTATCCATTACAAAATCATTTATAATAACAGGGTTGAACATCTTAGAAGCCCATAAATAGAAGACTTACTGAATAAGTTATGGTACATGTGCATAAAAGAGTAATACAAAGCACACAGTAGTTCTAGATGCACTGTATGAAAAAGTTTCCAAGATAGTAAGGTTAAATACACAAATCAAGACTCAGAATTTTGGATACAGTAAGCAGTCAGCTTTTGAGTGGATAATCTGTTTATCTTTAGCACATAGTGGTATTGTTAAGAACTTACTAATAGAAAAGCTAGTGACCTAGTTTCTTCTGAGAAGTTTTAGGGAAAGCACCTTTGCAGCTATTCCAATACTAATTTTAAAAATTTTTATATAGAAGAGAGGAGGAAGATGAAATAGAAAGCAGAGAAAGCCACATTAAGAGAACAGGAAAACTGCCAAGAGAGACAGGTAATCAAGAAGCCATGGTAGGAGATTCCCTAACTGTGGGGCAAAGTGTGGCTATTAATGAGAGGTAAGTTGTAAGATGGACTTGGATGGTGCTTTTATACTACACCTTTGAAGTCAGGCCATTTCCAAAGAGGGCTGGGAGCGGTCAAAGTAAGCATGATACCCAAGGAAGAAGAGAGATTCATTCCTAACATTGCAGTTTTTTTTTTATATTTGTAAGATGATATGACTGGCTTGGTATGGTGGCACATGCTTGTAATTTTAGCACTCTGGGAGGCTGAGGCAGGAGCATGGCAAGTTTGAACCCAGCCTGGGAAACATAGTGAGACCAAGTGTCAAAATAAAAATTTAAAAAGAGCTGGGGATGTAGTTGAGTGTGAAGGCCCCAGTAGTGCTAGTGCATGTGCGAGTGTATACACACACACACACACACACACACAAAGATGTATCTGTGTGATCTGTGTAGTTTATCCTAAATAAGGAAATGCTTATTCCTCTCTTGTCTTCAATCATATAAGATGTTAAAAGAAAGAAAAATCAATCATCAATTAATCAATGCTCAGGTGGTACCTCACATTTTTCTCCTAAGAGTTCAAAGGGTGTCATCATGTATCTACAATGTGTACACACTCCAATAGAATATAAGCGGTAGAAAACTGAGGGAAATGAGGCCAAGTCTCAAGATGAATCATTTGCAGAAGTAGGTCCACAGTTCAACTTTCCTCATTAAGCATCATGATTTAAAAAAAATATTGAGGCCATTTTAAAGGAAAATAACTAAAAGTGTCACCATCACTCCTGTATATGAATGCATGTATACACGTGAGGATACAGAGACACATACACAACCATACATACACACACATACACTTGTGCATTATATAACTTGAGCTCAGAGACAACTCTGCCAACATCCTTAAACTACACATATGCATAATATTTAGTTAATAATAATAAAACAGTGAAAGTGACCATAAGACTGTTATAAATAAACTTACATGTCATTGTAACTTGGAATTTTTAGTTTGAGATCAAATAAGAAAGAACAAACTTTAGAAAATCACAATCCAAATACACTTGGAACTGCACTCACTACAAAGATTTAATTTAAACCTTGAACATCATCATATTGAAAGAGAAAACAAAAGCTAATAACATGCACTGACGTTTACATAAAATTAGTATGTAAAGTGAGAGATACGAGCCTAGTGATGAATGCAAAGCAATGGTTTGCATTTTAACAGACTAAGCAAAAATGTAATTGACAAAGAAGCAAATCTAAATGAATTTCCAGCTATTTAAACACTAAGCACAGCTGCATGCTAATCACCAGTGCTGTAAGTTAGAAAAAATCAGTTTAAACTGCAAATTCAAAAAAATAAAAGTAGTCAATATGTGAACTCACACACTACTGAACTTACCGCCCATTGAATTGGAAAAAGGATTAATTTTTTTTCAAAAAAGTAATATTTAAATAGCAGAATATTTTATCTGCAGTTACTTTATACTTGTTGGAAATCAAAAGATTAGTCTTTCGAGAAAAGCGTCTTTCATTCCTAGAATTAATAAACAATAAAAATACTTGTTTTCAAGAAATAGCTAATACAATCATTTCATTTAAATACCATTAATACAATAGGAATAATTTATGGTTTGTAATTAACTTTCCACTAAAGTACTTGCCATGCTACTACATCAAAGAAAAATTCACAGTATTAATACAAATGTAAGAGTAGCTTTCAAAGGGGTTGAATTCAAAGCACATGGCATCTCAGTGGCAATTACGAGTTCTAGCTCTGATACTACTCGTCCTGAGTTTAAATGCTAATGTCATCACTTTTGCCCTATGACTCTGAGCAGATTACTGGACCACACCACTCTCACTTTTCACATGCCAATACAGTATAAGGATGATGACAGCAAATAACTTTTAGGATTATTGTGGGAAGCACACGTATCACCATAATCAAAGCACCCCCACCAGTGCCTGCCTGGTACATGCTCAATAACTGCGAACCATTAGTATTGTCTTCAGTCAAGACAGCAACATCTCAGGTATTATCATTGTGGTAAATACAAGAATGAAAAAGATGGTGGCAAGCGTGTCATGATTTTGCTAGTCCCTACTCTCATCAGCCACTTCCTCTAGGCTTTTCCATGGAAGACAAGAGTCCAAAGCATATCACAAGCTACTATTTAGTAAAGATCAGTTCTCAGTAGTAAACTGAAGCACCCTTTCCTTGATGTTGTACAAGTGATTCAAGAGCAAATGAGGTGTCAACTCCCCCTAGCTACCTTAGGATGTGATTTGAGATCTTGGCACATTTCCCACAATAGCATCTTTCCGCTTGGTGACAGTTACGCACCTGACTTTGGTTTTGATCTTTGTTCAGATCCCTTTGAATAGTCCACCACACGTTTTATTTATCCTTGTATTTTCCAAGGTCATGCAAAAAACAGGGAACAAAAATCAAACCTTATACTGATTTTCCTCCTTTTTAATTTACTGGAAGTCTCAACCTCTAAATAGAAGGAAAAAGGTCAAGTCTACAAGCATTTTGATGGAGTGGCAAGTCATGGAAAAGATATGAATTCCCCCAAAATAAACACACCAAGCCCAGGCTCCTCCAAACCCACTCATATCCAGTCACATGTAACTGGACTGACTCTCTTGCCAAGGGACAAAGAGGAGAAAAGACGGCAAGCCTTGAGCCTTGAATTACATACACACTCTGACTCCAAAGAAAAGTAAGAGGGTCCTGCAAGTGTGCAGTCAGAAAACAGCAACCCCAAACTCTAAGAGGCTAAAAGTGATGCTTCCTGCTATCTACACAAGGGCCAGAGGTGAGGGGACTATGTGACATTCTTCCAGGACCCAGGCAGACAAGAGGGCCTGAACAGACACTGTGGGAGTCAAGCTGAACTCAGGGTGACATCAAGCTCTTCCAAGACTAAGTCTAGCTTTCCTTTCCCATACTCCTCTATTCTTTCCACCTCATCAAGGCCTCCGAGACTTCATTCTTAGAAAAACCTGCTCTGCAAAAAGGATCTGGAATCTTCCCATACACCTTACCTTACTTAGCACCAGTCATTTCTCACCAAAGCATTTTAATGTCATTATTATTTCTAAGGTAAGGAGAGGCATTATGTATTATTCAAACAGAGTTCATCCTAAAGCAAGCACAATCTGGAGCAGGCAGCCCATTTTGCTTGTACAAGATACCAGGCCTCACCCGTGAAGCTACACAGCCCTGTTACACATGAAATACCTAAAATAGTAATACTAATAACATAATTTGAACTTAAGACAGTCTGAGCAAATAATTTCTTCAGATTCTCAAATACAATAGGACAACAACAATTCTTTAAATTTAAAAGGAAGCATCACGGGGCTGGTGGCACAGACCTGCACCTCCAGTACTTTCCGGGAGTTTGAGGATCACAGTTTGAGCCCAGCCTGGCAACTTCGCAAGACTCTGTCTCAAAACGAAAAGGGCTGGGGATTAGCTCAGCACCAAGACTCTTGGTTCAATTCCCAGTACTTCCAGAAAATAAAACAAAACACACACACAGAGGTACACACACACATACACACACGCGTGTGTGTATCACAATGAAAAGTTGTCAGAAACTCTCATTTTTGGTCCAGTGGTCATCACTAAGCTACCACATAATCTCAGACACAACAGTTAAATTTTCCAGTCTCCAGTCTTCAATGATGAAATTAATCAGTTTGATAGTTATCTAAGGTTCCTCTCAACTCTCAAATTTTATGATCCATTAGTCATCTTCAGTTCAAGTACTTTTGGATATTGTGATAGCAAAAGTTCGATTTGCATCTAGAAATGAATGTTAACTATGCAATTGAAGACATAAAAATGAACTTTTAAAAATAATTTAGCATGGGTGTGAGAAAGAAAATAGAAAATCTTGCAGAATTAGACACTTTTCCCTTCTGCCCTTTATGATAGACCATTGGATCTAATACCATTAATTTTCTTTTTCTGGTTTACAAGAATTAGAAAGATAGCATACTTCAAGTGGAACAATAAGGTTGCTAACCATGAGGCTGACTGCAAAAGAGCACAAGGGAAATCTGAGAGTGGAACACATGGTTTTCTGCGCCTCACCTTCCACCAGTTGATCCAGGCTGGAAATCTTCTTAAGCCCATCAATCGTGTAGATTGTTCGCACTCCCTGGGGCAAATTCACATTATCTGACAGAGTTCGGGTCAAATCAGCCAGCAGGGCCTCAAAAGATCGGAAGCGGTCTGGGGAGATGGCATACACAATCCCTTTAAAATATCGATCTCCATTCCGATAGAAGCGAACCTTCTTGGCCTTCTTTTCCGAGCTGAGCGTCTGCAGTGTGCGTGTGCGGTAGAAGCTGCAGTGGGCGCTGTGTGTGGGGCTGGGCAGGCCATTCACCCGCGAGCCCCTGCTGTATCTCTGCGCCTTGTCTCGCTCGTCAAAGTGCTCCAGCTCCATGTCTCTGCCGAAGGACATGATGGACTGCAGGTGGCACCTGTAGGGCCCCAGAGACAAAAGACACATAGCCTGAGGTTATTGGAAGATCCTGGTTTGAAAAGCTCTGTTTAGTAGCAACTGGGTGGAAATATTGCTATACTCAAGATGATCTGTTTAATGTGAGTTATCAAGTGGGAGAGAAGGAGGAGGAGGAGGACAAGGAAGAATTGGGAGAAGCAGATGTTGGCAGAAATAGCACATTACTCAACCACAGTTTTATTAGAAACAGGCTCTACACATTGAGTGCCTACCACCTATTAGGGGATACTCCCAACGCTCTTCCAAAGTAGTACTGTCCCTGTTTAAAAATGGAGAGACTGAGGCACACAAAAGTTTCTCCAAGTAATGTGGCTGAGAAATGCTCGAGTCAGTAACACCCTTCCAAGGTTGCCTAACTCCAAAGTTCATGGCTTCCTGCAGGACAATGTGCTAATCCTGGTAGCAGAGAGAAAATAAGCTTTCTCTCCAAACACAGCTAAAGATAAGTGGTATGCCAGGGTAGAATGAGCGCAGGCAGCATTTAACAGCCAGACAGCGAAAGTTTTACATAGCATGTGCTCCTGGTGGCCAGATGGAGAGCAAATTACATCAATCCGTAGGTTTTACCTATTTAAAGAAGACTACTCAAAATATGCATATATTTAATGTTTTAAAAAGTGAATTCGCCTTAACTCATTTATTTACTTTAGCGCTTCCATTAATTGGCTTTTGAAAAATGACAAAAGAGGGCCAGGGATTTAGCTCAGTGGCTTAAGTGCCTGCCTGGCAGGCGCGAGGTTGAGAGTTCCATCTCCGGTACCAAAAAAAAAAAAAGAAAAAAGAAAAGTAAAGTAAAGTAAAGTAAAGTAAAGAAAAGAAAAGAAAAGAAAAGAAAAGAAAAGAAAAGATGACAAAAGAAAGAACAGGAGGAGAAAAACGAAGAAGATAAAAAATATACTTCTTAGGCTGCCTTTGCCTTTCCTTCCACTCAAAGCTCTCTCTAATCTTGTGGTTGAGGAAATCAAGGTTTCAATCTATTGAGCCAGATCTGACCCCACACTACCTGTTGTGCATCCTTCAGCAACGTACTTGATCAACATCGTCAAGCCTCAGTTTTTTCAATCACAAATGGAAATGAGAATAATACTTGTCACTAAAACTATTAAGTCAAAGCATATAAAGCCATCAGGGTAGTCTCTGGCATATGATAAGTACTAATTTTTTTATTAATAAACTTTGCTTTCTGCTCCTGACCCTGGCACAAAAAAAGATCTTACAGGTACAGAATCTTCCCCTTTTGGCAAGCGGGGCACCTGAAGAATCCTAATCCCCATCTCATGACCCACTCACTCAAAGGGACACTGTGCCTCTGCAGTCCTCCTTTCACTTTCTCCATCCTAAACTTTGATAAGCAAAGTTTCAAGATCTTGCTATTAGCACGCTGCCTATGGGATTAATCACTGTTGCTAAAGAGTTCATTGAGAAATGTCATCCCTTGCAGGCAGATTCATGTTTTAACAGAGTAAACTAAATGGTAGAAAGATCTTGACATTCAAGGGAAAAGTTTTAATGACAAAACTTCAGGCACAATGAAGCAGATTATACCGGAAATGGAAAAGTTAAGGCAAGACTCTAAGGGTGCATCCCAAATTCCATTATATGGATGATGTCGCCTTTTTTTGAAAAGCAACCAAAATTCATCAACCATCTAATTTTCCCTGATATTTCCTTGAGTGCCTGTGAACTGATCTCTGATCCAGTGGAATGTGTACACATTTTATGTATCAGTTGAAAAATAAATTTAATTTAAAAGTTATAACAAAAACTTCCATGCTCAGAAACATGGCTACAGATTTGGCATTCCTGAAATGAATAAGAGAAAATAGTATTTATGGAACATCTAAGATGTTCTTAATATTTGTTGTCAACAGTTATATAATATGCTAAAAAAAATTTATGTGACCCTCACATAAATCTAGCAATGTAATTAATTATCAAGACTGAGGATGGGATTTATCCAGGGTCCCAAGCATGTAATTGAGGGAGTCAGGATTAGAACCTAGATTTACTGATTCCAAAGCTGGGTGTTCTAAATCCTGTGCCTTCATACGACTGGACTCTCACCAGTATACCCCACCCAAGAACTTCATTGCACAAAGTGGAAGTAGGAGCTACCAGGCTTCCAACACTTTTAAGTCTCCATGATTCTACCCCACTGAGAAATCTGGAGAGAGGAATAGAGTAGGATTTGCACCTGGAGTAATTAAGAGTGTATTTTTTCCCTCTAAATACCAATGAAATTACCTCTTGCCTCTTAATACTGGTAACTAAGCACAGTCTAATTTTGCATTGTTCTGAAGAAGTTATACCAGCTGTGACCTGGTTTCACTCTGTTCAGGTACTTTTTAAGTAAGCTCTCATCTTCCAACAGATGTGAATGCCTTGTGGATGAGGAGGAGGATGCTGCTAAGGCATTAAGCTTTTTAAAAACTTTGTAGGTTATGAACTGACTTTTGAAGGGAATTGTCTTCTTTTTAAAGGCAGTGGTCATTCCTCTATCCTAGGGGTTTTCTCCCAAACTGATACATACTCACGGGGATGGAGTAAAGGATGACATAGCTGTGATGCCAGACAGAGTATACAGCTATTTCCAAGGGGTACCAGCAATTCACAATTGGTAAAGGCCAAGGAATTTGGCAAATGTTTGAACTACCTAGAGGGAAGGGTTTTTAAGAGCAAGAATTTTAAAAAGAAAGGGCATCAGGGGAAGAGGAGGAAAAGAAGGAAGGAAGGGAGGGAAGAATTTAAAATAGAATTTAAGCTGGCATAAGGGCACACTAGCTTACAGTTGCAGTTCTTGGGAGGCTAAGGCAGAAGCCCAGGAATTCAAGCCCATTTGAGCCAAGGAATTCAATATCACACTGGACAACATAACCAGACACATCTCAAAATAATAAATAAATGAGTAAATTGTGGGCAGTTTATTTTTTATTTGCACATTTCCTCAAACTGGATCATGTGCTCTCTCAAGGAAAGACCCACATCTTTCAACTCCCTTCACGGAGCCCATCCAAATGCAGGCAGTAATGTTGCCAACAAAGCAAAACCACACTCAAAATGAAGACATCGTCAAGGCTACAGCTACCACTAAATGAATATCAGAAACCACTACACATCCTAGTGATCTGGTAATTATGTGTGGCATCAAAGCAGGTGCTCTTTACCTTGCCTTGTTGGCTTGGCATTCACTTGGCTTAGTCACACATGTGAACCAGTTGCTCCTGAAGAAGATGTACACCTCTTGCCTGGGAAGCCAGTCAGGACACACTGCCCCACATCCAGAGACCATGGTGGCTAAGGGCCTGAGGACACATGTGTACTGGCACCAAGAGTAATCACATTGATCTGGCCGCAGGGACCACAGACACTGACAGGGAAGGAGGCAGATGCTCTCAACAGAGATTTTCCTATAAATACTGGCCATGTCAGGAAACCAACATCCTCAATTGTTCTTTGTGGGATTTCTCACCATTTTGAGGAATCTCTGTGTTTGTCATTCTCTGGATGATCACACTGATTCCTATTTCAGAAATCTTCAAACACCCACACACAGGGCCCACGAAAGCAGCTGCACAAACACTATCACATCTAAATAGAGTAGATGCTGGACTTGGAAGTCCCAGAGTATATTTTAGCAGTGGGACTGGAATTCATTCAGATGGATGGACATGCATGGCGTAAAAGGCACACACATAGCTTTCTAGTGTGTGCTCCAGCACAAAAGTAAAAATCATCTGTGTGCATATCTTTAATAATTTCCCTACATATGACCTCCTGGCATCACTTTTGACCTCCATTCATGTGACACTTCATACTTAAAACGCTGCCCTACTTTCCTTTCCCACTGAAAGGCGATATATTTAGGAATGGTCATGATACTTATTCATGAACACTCTGCAGTGTGCAAGCTACTCGTGTGCGTGTGCACCATAACCTGAACACACATTCACAGGTGCAGCTGACAGACAGCCAGCCAGTTTGAATGAAATCTTTCATCCCACTCATCCACAAGCACTTCCTCACCATACCCAGCAGCGATTCCACTCAAACCTGGTTTTCAAAAGCAGTCTCTTTTGTGGGGCGGTGCAGGACGTGCAGGCGCTTCCACTAGGAGGAAAATGCCATTTCCTCTCGTATGCCTTTAGCACTGCAGGTACTAATTCCTAAGTGAGGCAGCCTAGCTGTCCCCAGGGGAACTCGAGACACTGAAAAGGTGTCTGCCACACCGTAGCCACCACCACACACGGACTGGCTCCATCCTCAAGCACACACCATCCTCCCTCCCGGGCACACGGAAAGCACACACACAATAAAAGGCCCGGCCCGGCCACTCCTTCCCGGTGCAGACTTGGTCCTGGCTAGGCGGCCAGTTCTGACAATGATCCCAGCTCCTCTGCCCGGCTCTCCATCCTCACCAAGAAGCCGGCCGAGAGTCTCTGGGGGAGGGGGAGGGGGCTCTCGCCCGACTTCGCGTTTAAAGCCCCTTGGCACCAGACAAAAGAGGCAGGTGCCAGCAGCCGCGGGCGCCCGCAGGGAGGGCCGGGCTGGGCCGGGCCGGGCCGGGCCGGGCGTGGAGGCAGCGAGGCCGGGCGGGGAGGCAGCGAGGCCGGGCGGCCGCCTTTCGAGGAACGAGCGCGGGCGCCCCACGCCGGGAACCCGCCCGGCCCTGCGCGCGGGGCTGCGGACCGGCAGCTCCGCCGGGGCCCGGCCGGACCTCCCCGCTGCTCCCTCCCCAGGCCAGGGAAAACCACGCACCGGTCCGCGGAGAGTCGCCGCCGGGGTCTTTGTGGCCTCCCTCGCCGCCTCCTGGAGCTGCGTTCGCGGGGCTGGGCGCGGCCGGGCCGCGGGGCTGCGGGCTGCGAGCTGCGGGGCTGGGGCGGCGGCGCGGGCGCGGGCGCGGGCGCTGGGCTGAGGCCGCTAGAGCAGGGCTGCGCCTCCGCCGGTCCTCATTGAAATGCGGCGCTTCGCACAGCCTCGCTCCAGCCTTCTCCCGAGGAGGGCTGCGGCGGCGGCGCGCTCCCTTTTCTTGTCTCCCTCGCTCGCACGCCCTCCCCGCTCCCTCCTTCTCCTCCTCCGCGCGCCCCCGTCGCCCCCGCCCTTCTTGGCAGGGCGCACCCACCACGGCTGCGCCCCGCTTCTCCTCCCTCCCCGCGCCCTGCTCCCGCGGCTGGGTTCAACCCCTCAACTCCTCAGTCCCCAGAAGTGGCTGCCTGGAGATGGGGACCGATCGGATGTTGGCCTTGAGGCCCGGAAGAGAACGAGGGGCAGGGATGGTGTGAGCCGGGGTGTGTGCCGGTTGGAGAGGTGAGGTCCCGAGGTGAAGCCCTCTGCCTCAGAGGAAGCAAGGGAAATACTGTGATTCCATGCCCCCCACATCTACACCTCTTCGGGGACCGCATGGTTTTACATCTTTCCCAGACTGGTGAAAGCTAACAGGGCCACCCACTCTCATCACTTGGTTGTCCAGGATGCATCCACACAGCGTCTCTCCCGTGGGGACCAGATCCCGACCCTCCCAAGCAAAGGTCTCTGGTATTAGATCCCCTCAGCTCCCCGCAATACCATAGGCAGACAGAGCAGCTCATGGATTCTACCCATCATCTCCACTTGACCCCAAGAGGTGAGTCTCCCTTGAATGAGTGACCTCTGCTGGACTCTTCAAAGCTGCCAAGGCTGGTTGTCAGCATGGAAACCCCCATGAGCTCATAGGAGCCTTTTTCTGGTCCAGGAATGTTCTAGAGCCCAGGCTGTCATTTCCCTAAGAGCCTTCGCATAAAAGTTCAGGGAGTGGGAGTAGGTCCCAGATTTCCCTGAAACCTTAACCTGGCTCAGTATGTAACCTGAAATTTGGTTATTTAATTTTTCAATCCTGTCATTTGAGACGTGTTTATCACAAATACACTTGCGCATATGTGTGTGTGTGTGTTTTCTCTCTTTCTGAGAAATGAGCTTACACATTTGAAATGAGCTTACACATTTCAATGGAAAAATTCAGATTTTATTTTCTTCTTGCCCAGTTATGTGACAACTTATTAGTAACAGTCATTTTGACTTTCAAAGTATTCTGTAAATACTAATTATCTTTTGTTATAAAATGTAGGCAAATGAGATGCATGTTTCATATTCAACAAGTAATGCAATATTTATTTTTGAACAATTTAATAGCTAAAGGATAAGAATACAACAAAGTCACAGAATTAACTAAAATGCAAAGTAGTGAACCTGTTCCTTCAAATTCTGATACAAAATGAAGGCCCAGGGGTAAGAGAATGGCAGGATCCAAGTTTATTTTCTTGACAAGAGAAATCAGAGCTTCTTATATGCCAGTGAGAAATCAAAGTGACTTCTGCCAAAATGCTAAACCACAACATAAATGTTACTTCTTATGCCTATGATAGTCTATCAGGTCATTTGTTACATAACGGAACCATATCTTCCTCTTGTACTCCCTGTTCGCCTACAATATGCAGATCATGTGTTTTAAAGAAACACCTTTGTGTTTGGTTCTCTAATGGTAAAATGCTCCCAATAGTTGAGCATTATTAACTCTCTCAAGGAAACCCGAGGGCAAGTTACAATTAAATAGATGGAGGCACTAAATTGTACCCGCTGGTCACTACATTAAATGGCCACATCATTTAGTCAAGGACAGCAGGCTGATATTACAGTAAATGGGACCTAGGAAAGTGACAGAAGTAATGCTGTTTACAAAAGTGCTTAAGTTACCTGAAGGGGTAGTGTAAGTCTTTACAAGTATAACTCATAGTTAGTAACTAATGGAAATGAAATGGAACTAGGAAACTACAGATGCAAGTTATTTTCAAAAACTGATGTTACTTCCTTTGTATCACAAAGGCACTGATCAAATAAGTGACTGGAATTAATACATCTTTTTCCTCATGAAAATTTTAACTTACTGGAGATCTTACTCTTGTTTCCAAAGCTAGTGGTATTTAAACTGTGTACCCCAACAGCTTTCCTAGAAGCCACAGCTTTGCATCCTACAAGAGGACAATGGCTCTGTCAGTGGTCCCTTTAACTGAGCACTAGATTTTTGCTGTGCTAGGAGCCATTACATATATACTTTTATTTCTTTTTCATGAGAACTATGCAAAGTTTTTTCTTTGTCTTATAGATAAATGAATTTGGGCATATCATTTGCCCATATTCATGCCATTAATAAAAGTTAAATTCATGTTTGAAAACCCCCATGTTTTAAAATTCAAGTCATTTTCCTAGTTGCCATGGCCATATATTTATAAAGCACTACAAAATTTTAGTGCAAACTGTAGCCTCTTGAAAAATGCAGTCTATTATAGTGGAGAGTAAACAACTCTCTTCAGTGTGTACACAGCTATCTCTAGTGAGAGGTACCATCAAATGTGTCTACTTTGTGCTAAACTTTTTATGATAGCAATTACACTGTCACCTCTGATAAAGTTCATGGTCAATGTTAGCCAAATGAAATGTTATCAGAAATGACAACATTTAAATTTTTAAAATTTATGTTAAAACATACATTGCCATTAGTCCCCTTCAAAATAGTCCCTCTTGTTTTTAACACACTTATCCCATTTTCTTACTTTCTGATAGTTCTGAAAGTCCTCTTCCTGTGTCTTTAGTTGGGCTGGCATGGCTGTTTTGAAGTCTTGAAATAATTAAAAACCTTTAGTTTTAATGGTAATTTTGACTTTGGGGAGAAGACAGAAGTTGCACAACGCTAGACCTGGTGAATAAATTGGATGAGGACATGCTGTCATGTTGTTATGAGTCTGCTTTTCTTTTGGACGACATTGGGCAACAGCATTCACTGTATTTTTCTTAACTCACACTTTACAGAAACACAAAAGAGGACTTCCCAAATACCTTCAGAAAGTGGGAAGAGCCATGGGGTAAGTGTGTTTAAAGTGAGTGGGAATATTTTGAGGAGGACAAATGGCACTGTGTAATACTTTTTTAAATTTAAAATTTCACTTTATATTTTGATCACACCTTGTATGAGCATGTTTTCATGAAAGTTGAGGTTTTGCCTGCAATCCAGAGAGGAGGAAGAAAACCAAATAATTTTTAACTGGTCATGCATTTCTTTTCAGGCACCTTTTATTGGTTTCTTAATAGAAAATAGGCTTGATCATGTAGGCTCAAGTTAAATTCCAGAATAAGGAATATTATCAAGAGGACATGCACTTCCTGACTTTTTCTCTAGGAGGAGGAGTTTACTTTTAGCCCATTCATAAACTCTCCTGGGTGGCATAGGACATGTTGTCCTTCTAGGTTATGATGCTGTACATATTTGGTAGCTGCCACAATTATGAAACATTTTTATAGAATATGATGATTCCAATGAAGGCTTCTAATGGCAATGTATGTTTTAACATAAATTTTAAAAATTTAAATGTTGTCATTTCTGATAACATTTCATTTGGCTAACATTGACCATGAACTTTATTAGAGGTGACAGTGTAATTGCTATCATAAAAAGTTTAGCACAAAGTAGACACATTTTTTCATTGGCGTAGTTACTGTTGATTGTCCACTTAGATTGAGAAAACATCTAGGAAATGAATAGAGAACTCTTTTGTATGGTCTGTGGATGTTTGTAGAGATGACTGCCATACTAGGCCAGCAAATTGAGGGGGAACAGACCCACCCATCCAATACGTTTGCATTTGGTATGGAACAAAAGGTAAAAGGAAGCAGTCAGTGCTTGCACACTTGTATCTGCTGGAGTGAGTCCATCTTTTGGAGCTGCCATGACCTGTGAACATCAGACTTCAGCTTCTTTGACCTTTCCACAGTGATTCACAGCAGTGAGTCTTCAGGGAGCTTGCAGGTCTCCAGACTTGGACTGGTGATGCATCCTTAGTCCCTCTTGTACTGAGACCTCCAGCTTCTTGGACTAAGTGGCTGTTAGATCCTCTGCTTTCCACCATGCAAACAGCCATTATGAAGTATTCAGGCTCTGATTCTTAAGCCACTCTAATCAATTTGCATGCATATATATATATATATATATATATATATATATATATATATATATGGTAAAACCTTGGTTTGTGAGCATAACTTGTTCTGAAAATATGCTTGTCATCCAAAGCACTTGTATATCAAAGCAGATTGCCCCATAAGAAATGATGGAAACTCAAGATGATTCATTCCACAGCCCAAAAATATTCCTTAAAAAATGATTATACAAAATACAAAGAAAATAAATTAATCTACACTTAACTTTGAAAACTTTTATGGCTAGTATAAGGGAGGAAAGGAGGGGTTATTGTGTAGAACAACTTTCAAAATCACTAATGGAATCATTGCTATCAATTGCCTAAATGGAATCTTTTTCTTTTCCTGCAACTTTAACAAGGAGCCTATCCAATGACTCTTGCCGTTGCCTCTTTTTGAGGATTTCATGTAAATGGGACATTGCATTGTCATTAAACAGCTTCACTGCTCACTGCTACAGCCTTATTAGGGTGGTATTTTTCTGCAAAATTTCATAGTTTCTCAAAATTTACATATCTCCCTAATCTCGTTTGAAGTGAGGAATTCCTCTGCCTTTTTCTCCTCCTCCTCTGCAGACAAGCTTTTCTCCATAACCTCCTGCTGTTGGAAGACAATCACCTACAGTCCCACAGTGAGAGACAGAGACATAGAGAGGAGGTGGAGGGGAGTAGAACTATCAGTTCAGCTGTGATCATATGATGTTAGGATTCACATACTACTCATATTGCAAGACGTCAATCATTTATCAAGTTAAAATTAGCAATGTTTGCTCATCTTGTGGAAGACTCATAGAACAAGTTACTCGCAACTCAAGTTTCTACTGTATATGATTCTGGTCCTGTAGAAAATACTAACCAATATAACTATAGTTCAGCAAATCCTCTCTAATTATAGGACACTTCCTACCTTCTGGAATCACAGAAACTCAGTGATAAGGGATCATAGCAGCAGCTCATCCAATTTTTACCCAGCCTGCATGCTGCTGTTTGCATACTGGCAGATGTTGCAAAAGTGAAGAGAAATAAGATCATGATTCTGAGAAGATAGATGAGGGGACTCTAGACATAGATGAGATCTTTAAAAATGATTGCTTTAATCAGCCATTTATCTCTGGCTTGGCATCCCAAACATGATGTGATCCAAACTATGTAAGATTCTGGACCTGCACAAAGGAAGAAGTGTCAGTACCACATGGATATGCTCTCCCAAAACTGAAGGAGCAGCTCCCAATGCTCACTTATTTTTTCCCTGTCAATTATTTAGTAAAGGGAGCTCTGCACACCCTACTACTCCGCTGGACAGTTCCTCAAATTCAACTGAGATCTGCTTTGCTGGAAGTTTCTAGTTGGTCCCAGGTCTACAATTTGGACCTACAGAGAACCAATCTAATGTCCTTGTCTTTCAAACATCTCCTTTATTACAAATTTAAGCCCAGCTTGGGCAACTTAGAAACTCAGTGAGACCATGTCACAAAATTTTAAAAGGAATGAGGATAACAGAAATATAGTTCAATGTGAAGGCACTGTGTGCAACCCCATCACATACAAGCGCACTTATGCACATGCATACCTCCTCTAGCTTCTCTGGTTTTTATTGGAGAATACTGGAGAAGGACAGGGAAATACAAATAATTTTAGTATACAAATTTTGGGTGGAAATGGTGGTAGTGAAGAAGAGTAAACAGAAGGGAAACTTGAAATTATTATTTATCTACTAAGTTCTCTTGTGATGTGAAACTGAATTTACTAATATATTCAAATTCAGTTTTTAAACCCATGGATTATATATGGCATTTCCAAGTAAAAATGTCTTAATTACTTTTTCATTGCTAAAACAAAATACCTGACAACCACAAGTTAAAAGAGGAAAAGTTTATTTTGGTTCATGGTTTGTAGAGGTTTCAGTCTGTAATAGGCTGACTCCAAGGCAGGGTGGCATGGCAACAGGACATGGCAGTGGAGAAACAACCCATGGCAGAGCAGGCAGGATACAGCAAGCAGCAGCAGCAGTAACCTGCTTTCCATCTTTCCCTTTTATCCCAATCAGGCTACAAACCTAATGGTTGGTGCTACCCACATCCAGCGTAGGACTTCCTATTACCAACACCCAGCACAATGCTAAGGAATCAGCAGACTAATCCAATCATCACACTCTTAATCCCAGTATTACCTCCTAATCCAGCACCACACACCCCTGAACTAGCCACATCCCAAAAAGCCCTACCTATAAGCACAGGAGGCTCTGGGGGCAGGGAGGACATGTAGATACAAGCCATGACACCCCAAAATAATGAAAAATTTACTTAAGGATTCTAAAGTTAACTTTTAAAATAGTAACCTTTGATGCAATGTATTTCAGTAGCATTTTATTTAGCCACTCACTTCTTTCAGGAAGTTTCTAAGAGGGAAAATTCACTTTTTCTATTCATGAAAGTATGCATATATTAAAATATCTACTTTGTTAGTTACCAGTTCATGAGAATTCTCAGATTCTATAGGACATAAATATTTAAATAGTCACAACAATTATGTTAATCCTCTAGGAATGCAGCAAATTTACTAGAAATACCCACAATTTTTTTAACCTGAGGCTTAGAAAATAGTGATTACCTTTTATCACATATATGCCTATAGCCTGAATAACTTCAGCAATAAAATCAAAGTATCTTTTGCAAAGTTTTAATGCCTGTGAAAAAGCCTTCTAAAATTTTATTTTAATATAATTTTTGGAAGTGAATTTTTAAAGGTTATCTTCTGAACAAAAACAAAACTTACTTTATTTCATTTATTGGTAATCATGTAAGTGAAAAAAGGAAGTATTTTTGTCATATATATACTCTTCTAAACTTTTTCATGCACATATACAGTGTCAAGTATATAGTTTTAATAGAAAAAAGAATGCCAATATACATACTGTTTAGTAAGATTTTTTTTATTTAACTATTAATTCCAAATATATCCTAAATCAAAATGCAAGGACGAGCACTTCTCTCAAAAAAATACAAGAAAAAACTTTATGGCTTTTTGCTATCCAGAGATTACCTTAAAAGACACAAAAATATAAAACATTTAAGTTGGCTTTTATAAAATTTAAAAACTCTTACACTTAAAAGACATTGTTAAAATAAAGAACCTAACTCACAGAGAAGCAGAATATATCAGAATAAAGATATAAAGATCCATTACAGCTCAATAAGAACAAAAACAAAGAAAGAATATTTGAATAGCCTCTCAAAGAAGACATTAGAGTATTCACCAGTAGTCATCAGAAGAATGCAAACTAAAGCCACAAGACACCACTACACACCCAATGGAAAAAAAAGAGGACTAAAAATAACTGGACTGATAATACAAATGTGGGGGAGGATGTGGAGCAGGTGGAACTTACTATTATCACTGGGTGGAATGCAAAATGATACAACCATTTTGAAAATAATTTATAAGTTTATCTGGTTTTAAACATACAATTTGTCTCCCAGATTCCCACTCCTTGCCATGTACTCAAGAGAAAGAAAAACACATTTACACAAAAATTAGTAATCAAATTTTCATAGTGTTTTAATCATACTAGCTAAAAACTACCTAAATATAATCTATGGGGGACAGATAAATAAACTGAGGAATATTCATGCAATGGAACACTATTAAGCTATTTTGAAAATGGATAAACACAATTATACAATACACAGTGACATGGACTGGATCTCAAAGTATAATGCTAAATGAAAAGATATGCACAAAAGACTCCATCTTGCATAATCCTATTTATATAAAATTCCAAGAAGGGCAAAGAAAAAGATCTGTGGTCAACAGGGGCTAGGATTAGTACATTAGAGTTTTGGGGATAACGAATGGTTCTATACTATTATTAGGGTGCTGGTTACATGTGTGTTAACAGTTTTCAAAACCCATCACTTTGTACACTTAACAGCTATCAACTTTAATGTTCAATAGAGCTGATAAAAATTTTCTGTGTGCCAAATGCAAAGTCAAAAGACAAATGATAGGCTGGAGAAAATATCTGAATTATATGACAGACAAAAGGTTATTTTGGATGGGTGGGGAGTACTGGAAATTGAACTCATGACCTTGCGTTTGCCAGGCAGGTGCTTAAAAAGGTTACAATTCTCAATTTCCAAAGAGCGACAGAGTTTGTAATTAAATATCAAACAATTTAATAGAAAGGTGAACAAAGTATACAGGTTTTCCTCATTAGAGATGGTGTAAATGGTTAGTCTTATGAAAAGATGTTCAAACTTACTGAAACTTCAGTCATTGTAAACAAGACAAAAATGAAATGCCGTTCCCTTCATTGGTTTGGCATCTATTGAAATATGCATGCTGCAGGCACCTAGGAAAAGTGAACTAAAAGAATTATAATTTCAAGTCTCAAAAAACTGGCACTAATAAACTTCCAAGAAATAGAAAATAATAATTAACAATGAAAAGAGAAGAAAATACAATATAGATCAGTAAAAAAAAAAAAGTATATAGTTTTTAGAAAAACAGAAAATGAAGTCAGAATTAAATTGACTTCTAAAAGGGACATTATCAGACGTGGGATAGAAAACCATATACATCTGCCTAATGTTTAATAAAATAAAAGAGAGGATAAAATTTATAAGCAAAGAGCAAGAAATTATAAAAAGAAGAATATTTGAAAAAATCAAGAAGAACTTATAAAAATTAAAATAAGTGAAAGTGAACAATATCATCTCTATCAACAGATCTGATATAGGGGAAGATTTAATAAGCTAGAAATTACATCCAAAGAATTAATCTATAAGACAACACAGAGAGAGAGAAAGATAAGGAAGCCAATAAATAATGGCTAAAAATCATAAATAATGGAAGCAAAAATTCAAAAGTATACCTAGATTCCCAGAAAAAGAAAAGAGATAGGATGGGAAAGAAAAATATTTGAATAATTACTGAACATTTTCTTAGAACTAAGATACTAAACTGAAGATTTTTTATGTAAAATATGTAAAGTGAAACTACAGACCACTAAAGTTGAAGACTTGAAAAGAAGTTCTAATTACAGTTGACACTCATTCTTTGAGGATTCTGTATTTACAAATTCACCTCCTTGCTAATGTCTATTAGGAACCTCACAAAATTTTCAGTACCTTCACAGTCATTCAGGTCATGCATGAAGTGGACAAAGATTAGTTACCGGACACACACATATTCTCAGCTACAGATGAATCAGGCAACCCTGGTCTTCTACGTCTCACCTCTCATACTCTTACCCTGTATCCTCTTCAGTCTATCTAATGCCATAGTTCCCCCATTTTTGATGGTTTCTGCTGTTTGTTTTGATGTTCAAAATGTACCTTAACTCCAAATACTGTGCTTAAGCACTGCTTGGTGTTACTAAGCCCAAGAAAGCTGTGATTACAGAGTTGTGGTCCTCGAGAAAAGAACATGTGCTAGTTCATTCAGGTGAAGGTATAGTGCTGTTGGCAGTGAATTCCACATTAAGGAATCAACAATATATACTAATAAAGGTGCCTTGAACCAGAAATGAATATCAGTTGGAGTGAATACTGTGATCATAAACTCATAAAACTTTACCCCTGTATTTCCTCTGAGAGTAGTGGTTAAATATTTACTAATCAGTATTTACAGTGACTTTATTTAACATAACTATTGCAAATAATGAGTAACAACTGCACCTAAAAAGGAATGAAATGGAAGCTAGAGCACAAGGCAAAGATATATTCAACATGCTAAGAAAAAATAACCTAGAATCCAGAAAATTATTCCCAAGAATGAGGGTTATATAAAGATTTTTTTCCAGAGAACTTAAAACTGAAAAAGTTTGATCTCTATAAATTTTCACTTAAAGAAATTCTTTAAAAATGTATTTTAGGATGAGAAAATTTATTCAGATGGTAAAAGACATGAACACCAAGTAAAGTGATAATACTAAATGTATAAAATAATAATGTAAGGTTACAAAAAGTGAGAACTAAAATTTAACATAGCATATATTGGCAGAGGTGGGTAAAATTTTAACTGCTCTTTATTTGCAAGGAAAATATAATGCTGACTAAATTTACATATTAAAAAATTAAGCTTGAATGCTTAAATATCTAGGACAATCAACAAAAATAAGTTAACATAAGATGAGTAATTTTCAAAATAAAAAATAACAATTTTTTTAATTGTATTTAAAGAGAAACAAAAGCATGTAAAGGGTAGAGGTAATACAGAATTTCAAAAAAAAGATAAACAATAAGAAACCACTAGTCAAAATTACATATTGTCCTCTTAGAAATAGTTGCTCAAGTTACAAAATTAAAGCATACAAATTAGATAGTCAAACAGTGAGAGTGTAGACAGCTACACATGCATGAATATCTGCATGTATTTCTATACTTTCTGAATTAGAGGGAAAAACAAAACTTAGCAAAACAAAACAAAACAAATTCCTATAAAAACATGAAACCAAAAAGACATATAAAACCACAGTACAAGGTGATCTACAATGATTACTGTGTTGTTTCTTATTATCTTCAATAGAATGTCTATATCATCAGGCATAATTGAATATAGCAGTATAATTGAGTATACCAATAAATAACAATATTAGTAAAATAAAACATTGTAGACAGTATAAAACTTCAAAGGCAGGTAATGATCAAACCATAGTGGATATTCTAGTGGATCTTGTCATCTTAAGTGCAGTTGCCTATACTCTCAGACTTGATACTATCAATCATAACAGCTTTGAATAAAATCTATCAATACAAAATAGCCATCCAACAAACCAGATTCGATTACTATCAGTCATGGTAAAACAGTGTAGGTTTTACAGAGCTTTAGATTGACTTAATAGGAAATTAAGGATGATTACCATACTATATCCTGTTATTTTCGGGATTACTCTCTGTGCCCTCAAATCTAGTACAGGTAGAATGACTGGAACAGAATATAATACATCTAAGCAGAGTAGTGTGATGAATGTGGGTTTTAAATCCTGGTGCACTATTAACAATATAGCGTATCAAGGCCATCTATGTTAGAGTTTCTAGTTATGCTTCTCTGCCTCATTTCTGCTATGCTATTTTTCTGCCTTTGTTTAGCTTTCTCCTTCATTCTACTGCCTGCCCCACTCATTGAGGCCTTTCTGCCACTGTTCCTAAAATCCTGGTATTTTTTTCTCTCTCTCTCTAGAATGTCCTTCAGCATTCTCTGCAGGGTTGGATTGGTGGTCACAAACTCTCCCAGTTCCTGTTTGTCATGGAAGCATCTTGTTTCTCCATTAATTTCTAGTGACAGTTTTGCAGGGTACCTCAATCTGAGCTGGAGGTTATTTTCTTTCATGGCTTGGAATACTTCACTCCAAGCTCTTCTTGATCTGATGGTCTGTGTCGAGAAGTCAGCCATGATTCTGATGGGCTTACCTTATAAATAATCTGTTTCTTTTCTCTGACGGCTTTTAATATTGTTTTTATATTGAATTTCTGGTATCTTATTATATGTCTGGGTGTAGATCTGTTTTGGTTGTAGTTGGCTGGAGTTCTGTATGCCTCACACAACCGAATGTCATTTTCTTTTCCCATGCTTGGGAAGTTTTCCTTAATTATTTCCATGAATAGCTTTTGTAATTTGCCTGTATGTATTCCTGCTTCTTTGTTCACATTTCTGATTCTTAAATTGTAGATTCTCTTGTCATCTTCTAGTCTTTATATTGTTACTGCCTGTTTCCTTGTTGTTTTTAAGAGATCTTTCCTTCCATGATCACACATTGCAAACTTGTCTTCAAGTTTTGATGGTCTATCCTTAGCTTCTTTTAAGAAGTTTTGCCAGCTTTCAATGGAGTTTTAATTTCCTGGTAGTCTCTTTGAATCTGCTTCATGTATTCTATATTTTCTTTATAATCTTTATCGAATGTTTCTCTCCTTTTTTTGTGTTCCTCCCTTTTTCCATCTGTATCATCCTGAGAGATGCTTCCTGAGAGCATTTCTTTTATTACTCTACTCATATCTTGCTTTACCTGATTTAATATTTCAGTTTTGAGCTCATGTACAAGGTCCAGAAGATATCTCTTAATGTCCATTGAAGCCATGTCTGATGTTGTGTGTTTGCCGCCCTCAGTCTCCCTTGTTTTTCCTTCTCCTGGATCAGTGCTCTCAGGGTTCTGGGCTGGGGGCCTCCTCCTGCCTCTCTCTCCTGTCATGGCCCTGGCTTCCTCCACACAGGTTACAGTGCAGGTCCCAGCCCCCTTCCCTGTTGGCCACGTTTCTTTTGAAGCATGCTGGTGAGGGAACTCCGCCCTCTCCTGCCTGCTCTTGTCACTGAGGTGTAAGCAGGCTGCATATGCCTGCCCCTCCTCCCCACCGGGCCAGCCAAACTTCAGGGGCGATCACCAGGTCAGTGCGTGCTAGGCGCAGGGAATCGATTTGCGACAGCTCATTGAGTCCCAGCAAGGGGTGCGACCCAGTCCAAGCAAATCCCACAAATCTCCTCTGGGGAGGGAGCAATCAACTGAAATCACTGTCGCTCCCAGTTCAGGCTCCTCCTGCCCGACTCCAACATGTTGCCCATTTGGTCGCGCCCTTCCTGTGGGAGGGTCTCATTCCCAGCACTGACCGTGGATTAATGAAGGTCCCTTTGCAGGCTCCGCTCTCCATTCTCCACTGGGCTCACCAACCCCCGACTTCAGCGCTGCTGTGCTTCCTGTGAGTAGCGGCAAGAACGAGTTTGGGCAGCTCTGCCTGCTAGCGCGGATTTAAGCTGGCGCAAACTTGGCGAAGTCACCGCAAAAAAGCTGTGTCCCTTAATTTTTAGCTGTTTCAGTTGTAGTCCCTAAGTATTTGAGGAGCTTTTTTATGTTTTAATTTCTTCCTGTGTCAAAAGGATCCGTCTCCCTGTGTCTGGGTCTCTCCAGGGTGTTCCACTCTAGCATATGAATTGTCTCTCCCAGGAAGCTTTGTATTTTGTTGCTCACTGATCGGCCATCTTGTCTTCTCCCCAACAATTCTTATTAATATTAAAAGATTATGTAACAGGAAAGTAAAAGAAATATAGAACAGGTGGAACAATCATAAAGTAGAAAATAAGATTCTGGAAATAACTCAAATATACCAGTAATTACAAAAATATAAATGCAAAAAATTCCAATCAACAGATTGAGTTGATAGACTTGATTTTTAAAATCCAGCTATATGTTTTTAAGAGAACATAGAAATATAATGATACAATAAATTTAAAATATAAGGATAGAAAAGATAAACTATCTAAATACTAACAAAGCTCAGGTAAGTACATTAAGGTAAAGTTTTCTAGGGCAAAAGAAGTTTTATATAATGAGGAGAACTAACTGATCAAAAACATAAAGTAGTTATGAGTTACTATGAGCAAAATAACATGACTTCATAACCTAAGGCAAGAATTGACTGAATCATAAAAATAAAATAGAAAAATTTCAATGTTTTAAAATATTGATCAAATCAGTCATATTCTTTATTGCAATTCAATTTAGTAGTAGATATATGATAAAAGGAAAAATTTAGAACTCATCCATTTAAAAGATTTCAAATACTCTTTCAGTAACATTTTATGAAGAAATAATGGATTTTAGAAAATACTTTGTAAAGCCAATGAACTAAGCATCTAATTTCAGCAGCTACAAAAATAATAATATAATCAATATAATATTTAAAAGAATAAATAGTAAAAAAATTCTAAGATGACTCTCAAGAATTCTGCATCCCTATGTACAACTGTGCATACCCTTATCCACAACAATATACTCCCCTTATGTTGAGTTTAACCTAATTAGGTAAGCTTTTCAAAGAGGGTAGGGAGGTTGGAGACAGAAGTTTGAAAAACTTAGAGCTCTAGCAGAGCTTTTTCGTTGACTTGGAGGAAAACAAATATTCATGAGTTCCACCAAATATTCAAGGAGCAAATAATTTCTACCAAGGAAAAACTATTCCTGAGCATAAGAAAAAAAAATTTTCAATCAGTTCATTTTAAGGATCTGGCAAAACTGTAATATTAATATTTAATGAGGTCAGGAAATACAGTTATACCCTAATATAATCTGTAAAATAAATGCAAAACTTTTGAGAACGTATTTAGAATATAAAATAATAAATTCATCTTATGCAGGGAGCATTTAAGGAATATAAGGTTGGTACAACTGAAGAAAATTAATGTTATTCATAACTAAAACAAGTTAAAAGAGGAAAATCATATGACAATCTCAACAGATAAAGACACATATTAGGTAAAAACTCAGAGGTGTGTGCACCACTGCCTCCTATCTGTATTCTCAATGCTCTGGGATGCTGAGGCAGGAGCATTTTAAGTGTGAGTCCAGCCTGTGTATTTAGTAACTTAGTGAGACCCTATCTGAAAGTTCAAAATTAAAAAGGGCTTGGATATAGATTAATGCAGATACTCTGGGTTCAATCATTAGTACCCTAAACCCAAAAATTCTACAGAAATCACCCTACAAAAAGAACAAATATTGAAAGCTTTTATTTAAATCAAGGATATGACAAAGATACTCAAAGTTATACTACATTTAACATAGCAAGACAAGGTATAGAGATAAAAAGTATGAGGACTGGAAAGGCAATCTTAAATAACATGACCACCTAAATACACTACTCAAATAAATCTACTGAAAAGTTATTACAATTAATAAGAAAATTAAACAAGGTTGATACATGATGGAAACAAAGAATCAATTATGTTACTCAATTACAGCAAAGCAGCTAGAAAATGTAATTTAAATGGCATTTAAAATGTTAAAATATAACATGTTTTGGAATACAAACTTTAAAACATATGTAAATATTTTTATGGGAAAATCATAAAATTCTATTGAAAGAAAAGGATGAAAGAGATGTGTGTATATATACATTCTTGGATTGGATTGCTCAATGAAAATATAAATTTTGCCAAATTAATCTATTGATTTAATGATTCCAGTGAAAATGCCAATGATCTTTTTGTGTGTGTTTTAATTTTTATGAAATGATTTTAAAATTCACACGGAAATGCAAACAGCAAAGAATACCTAAGACTTTGTAGAAGGCTAAGAACAAGATAGGGGACTTGCCTTACCAAACAAGATAATACTATGCAAGCCATGCTGTATTGAGAGAGGAATGGACAAACAGAAAAAGGAAATCAAATAGAGAGCCAATGCACTGGCAGTCCATATGAAAAGTTGTTTTATGTCTGAATGGGTGTTGTACACCAGGCTGAGCAAGAGGGAACTTTGGTAAATGTATTTCAGACAATTGATTATCCTGATAGGATAAATAACATAAGACCCTGGAGTTTAACATATTCAAGAAGTAATTCTAGATAAAAGAATTTAATGTGAACAAAAGAAAACTACATAAACAAATTTGTACATGAATATATTTTTGACACCAAGAGTACTAAAATGCACAGAAAATGCAAAGACACTAATGTATATTATAACGTACCACATACTGATTATCTATTAAAATATTATAAAGTAAAAAAGATAATCTATCAACTATAAATCAACACAGTTCATAACCCATATAATTGACAAGGATTAGTGTCTCATTTATAAACTAAAAATTAAAGCAATAACTCAGTATGAAAATACACAAAGAGACTAGAACAGGTATCTCACAAGAGTAAACATTATCCATAAACATGAACCAAGGTTCAATTTCCTTAATAGAGAATTAAAAAAAAAACTTGAAAAAAATTCACAAGACACCATTTCACATGTATCACACTGGCAATTAGATAGTAAAACTGAAAATAAACATATTCTATGTTTCAGCACACCTACTTCTAAGTATGTACTATAGGAAACTCTTGTATGTATGTTTGAAAAGATAAATACAAGAATGTTCCTAGGCCAGGGATATAGCTTAGTAGCTGGCAAGCTTGAGGTCCTGAGCTCGATTCCCAGCATCAAACAAAACAAAACAAAAAAAGAATATTTCTAGCAACACTATTCATAACAAAAAAACTCATAAACTATAAGTAGTCCAAACATACATATATGTGATACATTTTTATGATGGCAAACTATATATTGCAGTGAAAATAAATGAACTACAGTGATTTATATTTACTTAGATCAAACTCACAAAAAGATGTGTTGGGCATAAAAACCATTAATTTAACCAATATATATTTAGTAAACAAACCTTTAGGGTTTGAGTTGGTTAACTGGTAAGTATTCAGTATATGTAAACTGGGTAAACACAGTGTGCTGGCATTATATGTTTATATATTTAAAAGTACTCAGAAATAGAGTAACATAAGGTACTGTGTTACACTGTGAAGTCTTCTTGGGTAGTCACTGGTCTTTCTCAACTTTGTTTCCACAATATTTAGTACAGATACTATACATAATAGGTATTTTATTAGGCCAAGTTCCCCTAAGGCAGAGACTAAAACAAAGTCTGGCTGCAAGTGATCTCTTTAGTCAGTGATCCCAGGAAAGAGAGCAGGAGAGTGGGACATCTGAAAATCTAGCACAAGAATACTGCATCAAGATGGCCAATACTGGTGGTTGTGTCCTTTTGGACCACCGGAGAAGGCTGATGAAACACCTTCAGAAGCATTTATCCATTAGTACCCATTCCCTATTTGTCAAACATATCAAGGGCTTTAACTTTCCTTAAGTCTGGGTTACGCATGGTAGAGTGTAGATTCTCTCTGGTGATCAATTCCCAGAGTCAGACAAGCTTTAAGGCAAGAAGTAACAGAGACTGAACATGAACTCCTATGCCAGGTGCTACAGGAAGCAGGTCAAGGCTTTCTTGTAACTTACTGCCAAGGAAGTAGACACAAGATTACAAAATAAAATGAAATAGAATTAAGATTTACTGAGGGTTCAACATATGGAGCATATATTTTTCATTTAATCCTCACAGCAATTTTAACACAGCACTTTTAGTTCCATTTTATTTATTGAGAAAATTATGCTTACTGAGAGAAAATAACTTTCTAAAGTCTGATAATATCTAGAGTTAGGATGGGAAACAAATATATCTCAAAATCTTGAACTGTTTCTACTATACAATCAAGCCTACATTATTGTATAATTCCAAGTGCCTAGAGAGCAAATACATTTCAGAAAAGATGAATATAAAGCAAGTAGATGGGGAAAAAAAAAAGGAAATGTACTCAGAATTACTGTAACAATGTTAGTTGGAATGAGGCTAATATAAGCAAACATGTCAAGAGAATTAGTACTACAATGGCTTTTGTGTTTGTAAGGAAATATTACCAAAGCACAGCAATCGGTTCATTCTTTAATTCCTTTTTTCCTAATAGTGGCAGTTGTTCAAATTATATGACTAATACACTGGTAAAAATGGACCTAATAATTCAAACTGTTAAATTTAGAACTTGTATATGTCCTTTAAATTGCTCAACAATAAGTTATGTACAGTATTTCTTGGTGTCATCTTTTTTCTTGATATTGCTACTAATAAGGTGGCAAATAATTGACGAAATAACCGGTACTTGTAACTAGCTTCCCAAATTAACCCCCCCCCTGTAAAAAGTAAAGAAAGGAAATAAAAATCAGAATGGAACTCAATGAAATACAAATAAAAAAACAATAAAGTTAGTGAAAAAATTAATTTGAGATCAATAAAAATGGTAAAAACCAAGAGAAACTCTTGGTGAAAAGGAGAGTACAAATTATTACTATCAGAAATGTAAAAGATGACATTACTACTGGCTCCATAGACGCTGAAAGGGTAATAAGGGACTATTATGAGCAACTTTATGTAACTACCAAAGTTCACTGAAGAAATAAATCATTTAAATTCCTCTTATTTATTAAAACGTTGAATTTACACTTTAAAAAGCTTTCCTACAAAGAAAACTCCACATCTACATAGCTTCCTTGATGAACTATGGTAATATTTAAACAAGAAATTTAATACAAACTCTTATACAAACTTCCAGAAAATTAAAGAGGAGAGAATATCTCCTAGAGGCTATTTTAGGTGACAGCATTACGCTGATATCAAAACCTGAAAAAACTTAGAAAAAAAAATCTATGGGTCAAATCATTCATGAACACCGATGCAAAATTCCTAAACAAAATTTTAAGAAATCAAATCCACCATAATTAAGGATTACATCTCATGACCTAGTGAATCAAGAGAATATAAGACTGATTTAACAATTGCATTAGAAAAATAGAAAACTTAGTACCATATGATCATTTAATAGGCCTAGAAAACTACCAATGAATTCCAACAACTATCATTCATGTGGAGTATATATCTCAGTGTACTAGTAATAGATGAACTGTCTTGACACATAAAAGGACATCTTACAGAAATGTATACCTGATATACTTAATACTGATAAGTTAAATACTTTCCCTTGTAACTAGAAACAAGAAAAAATCTGAATTGTTTTCATTCAATATTGTTCTATAGGTTTAGCTAAGTGTCATAAGGTAAAATAGTAGAGTAGTACCCCAAAATAAAAAGGAATTGAATACTGATAGTTGAAACACATGTAAATCTCAGAATAATTATGATGAGTCAAAGCTGAGTAAAAGACGGGGGTGAGAGAGAAAACTTCTGTGGGTGATAAATGTTCATTATCTTGCTTGTGATGATACTTTCATAGGTATATACATTTTCAAAGCTTGTGAAATTATACTATTTAAATATGCAGAGTTTATATCAATCACACCATAATAAACAAATGTTCATAGTTTAATAAAATTAGTTGATTTCTCCTCCCTTCATCTATAGATTTTGTTCTCTTCCCACCACTCCACAAAGATGAAAGCATCCATAAATCTTGACTTCTGGGAAACAACTGTAAACTTTTTGGATTTAGTTCATTGAAGTTTCCTTGCATCATTACATTTTCAGTTTTCTATGTTTTTACTTTTTTTTTTGGCTTACCTTTTTTCATCATCAGGATGGATTTTATGCTGCCTTATAACTTTTATACACAGGCTAGAGAAACTTCCTTTCCAAGATTCATGCTTCTTTTTTTTTTTAAGAATAAAAACTAAAAATACTCAGAAGATGTAAACTTTTTGTTAAAATGAAAGCCAGGCCAGATTTTCCCCCAAGGGTCTGTGTAACAAGTACCCTATGGGAAAAAAGCAAGCATCTTAAATATTCCTGGCAGAAGCAGCAGTAAGTGCCAGAAGATTATTTCAGCATTATTCAACATACACGAAGACCTGGATCCAAAGCACAGTTCAAACTGAGCTGATCTGCAGGGAACCAGAATAATGAGTGGAGTTTAAAGACCCCATAGTCTGCCAACTTGGCTTGAAACTGAGATGACTTAGGGATGTTCCTTGCATACAGAATAGAGCTGGGTTTTGTTTAAAAAGCCAATTTGAAAATAATTTTATTTTTTAATTGACCCACAATCATTGTACATATCTGTGAGGTACAGTGTGATGTTTCAGTCATCTATACCTTATATAATAATCAAGTTAGATATTCATAGCCTCATATATTAACCACTTTTTGGTGAAATCATTCAAAGTTCACTTTAAAAAATATTCCATGTAAAACTGTCAATCCAAGCCATCCTACTGTGTAATAGGACACCAGAACTTACTCCTCCTAGCTAATTGTAACTCTATACCTATTGGTCAGTGTCTTCTTGTCCTCCCTTCATTCCTGTCCTTCCCAGGGTCTGGTAATCACTCTATTCTCCAGCTTCTTTAGGTTTCTCATGTGAAATCATGCAGTGTTTGTCTTTCTGCACCTACCTAATTTCAGTTAGCCTAATGTCCTCGAGGTTCAGTCATGACTTCATTCTTTTTCATGGATGAACAGAATTAAATTGTGTATCTATATTGAGAGCTCAGATTTTATTTATCCACCTGACTCCTGAAGAATATTTAGATTGATTCCATATCCTGGCTATTACAAATAATACTGAAACAAACATGAGAATACAATGACTCTTCAAAATTGAGGATCATTTTCTTTTGAAAGCTGAGTTAAACCAACTCAAATTTATACATCTGATTTGTTTGGTCTCCAGTCCAGTGTTGGGGTTTTGCGAGCAAAGGGAAAATAAAGGGCTGCACACATTAAGGGCCAGCCTAAACAAGTAGCTTTTATTGAGGTAAAGAACAAAGAAACTCAAACTGTGCACGCTCAGATTATATAACTTATTTACTTTTTGACCTTACAGGATCTCACGTTTTTACCTTGAGGTGGGGGCAATGTTTTAAGGCCTGCACTTCTCCCATAACATTGTCAACCAGATGTGTCCGGGACAAAATGGAGTCAGTGTGGCCTCTCTATAGTCCATCATATGATTTTCATGTGTACTACATTTACTTTGCTTTTTTCTCTATTTGGTGTCTTCTTTTCAAAACATTTATTTTGATGTTTAGGAAGACTTATTTTTATTCTAGTGGGAACTTTGTATTTTGTCATAGTTCTGTGAATTCTTTTCCTAATTTAACCTTATCATTTTATCAATTTATATAAAATATTATATTATTTTTCTCTTCATTTCTATTTCTTTCATTTTAATTGTATCATTTATCAAAACTTATTACCTTTATACATTATTCTTTCACCAACATGTCCATCTTTGCAATAATATTAGCTCTATACTTAAGTATATTAAATTCCCACTATCTTTTGCCAAAGCTTTATTTTGGTTGGGTAAGCCCACATTTAGCAGATTTCCCCAAACATATGTTTTGAGGTGTTGTACATTCAAAATTGACTAAAAAATAATACCTGGAGAACATCTTAGCAGTATTTTTAAAAATCTTTGTCTTGTCCTTTATTTCCATGAGTTTCTTAAAAAAAAACAATCTTACTCCACTGTTGCCTTCCTTTGTTGCTGCTCTTGAGAAATACAATGTCAGCCTGATCCTTTTACTTTCATAACTAATGTGACCTTTTTACCTGTAGTCCCTGAGGACTTGTCTGCATTTTACTTGGATGTGTATTGCAGTTGATTTTTTTCAGGTCAAATTCTGGGTACCTGGTCATTCCTTTTAGAATATAAATTTTCTCTTATTCGCAGAAAAATTCTATTTATTTATTTATTTATTTTGGCACCAGCGATCAATCAAACTCATAACCTTGCATTTGCCAGACACGTGCTGTGTTGAGCTGTGTTGCTGAGCTAGATCTCTGGTTCCTTGCAGAAAGATTCTTACATTTAGTTCTAAATAGTAATTCTATCCCATTATTTTGTTATTCCTTTTTCAGAAACTCTTTTATATATGTATTGGACCTTTTTTGTGCTTGGTATTACTTAATACTCTTCTGCTGACCCTTCCTACTGTTTTGGTCTCATTTCATTTTCATTGTTGGTTTGGTTTTTATTACTTTAGCTTTGTATATTTTATTCTCTTCTCTTTTTACAATATCTTTGAATAGAGTTGGCTTGATTTTTTTCTATCCCTAGGGATTTTCTAGACAGGGCTCTTGTCCTTCTCTGTGTTGGTAGCTTTCTACCAGCACAGAGAAGGACAAAAGCTACCATCTGCTTCTTCCTCTTCTGTTTTCTCACTTTTAGCTTCAGATACTTCCCATTCATCCACAGTTTCCCATGAGTGGCCGAATGGACATGTGTTCTCTCTGGCAGTTACACTGGTTATGAAGAGTTCTCCAGAGGATGCCTTTTCACACTTTGGCTTGATTTTGTCTGTAGAGTCCTAACAGTGAGCTGAAATCAACAACAGTCTCAGCCTGCCAAGATATGCCTCAGATGCCAAATCTAGTCCAAGAACATGTTGGAGTCCATTTCAAAGCTGATTCTGTGGAACAGGCTCTTTGTTCAGTGAAATAATATTAAACTGAAAAGTGAAGAGTCCAGAGGTTGGCTAAGTATGCACATATGATCAGTCCCATTCAAATTTCAACAAACTCTGACCCAAGATATGAATTAAACCTATGTAGTTTCTGTCACATATAGGACCCTTGGAAACCCCAGGTTGTTGCACTAGTTGTCAAATTTTGGAAAATTTAAGCAACGTCTATGAATCTTAGTTTTTTCCTTGTTAAATGTGAGAACACTTCTCATATAATTTTTAGAAGCATCACATAGAAAACTACATGCAAAATGAAATATCTAGCATGTGGGGATCCACTATTATTTACTAACATCGCTGTGTTCCAGTGACTGTAGTTGAGTCTAGTTCCTTTGATTTTACTAATTACAAAATCAGTTTTCCTTATTGAGCTCCTCCAAGTACCAAACATTTGTGGTTTATAAGTGTGAATTTGTATTTCTGTTCTTTATTTGTAATAACCTGAAAGAAGTAAACAGCCCACTTTTACAAATAAAGCAGCTGAAGTTTATAGTTTAAGTCACTTGCCCTAGGTTATATGTCTAGTTAGTGATAACAGAACTAATATTCATAACAAGATTTGACTCTAAAGTCTATAATACAGTCTTAACTCTTACTGAGAACTTTTTCACTGACTGCTTCCTCCTGCTCCCTCCAGCAAATATTCAGTAACATACAATGTTATGTGTTTTATTTCATCTTATTTGTGGTCTTCTGAGTTTCTGCCTTCATTCTCCCGCAGAACTACAATGCGTTCCTTAAAAGAGGCAATTATTTTGGAGTTTGTTTGTTTTTAACCTCATTGTATTTATTCTTCCTCAAGATAGTACTAGATTTAAGTTCTCAGTAAATGCTTATCAAATTGATAAAAATCAACTTGAATGTTTTCTGCTTATCTCAAGGAAGATACACTTGTTTATTTATCCAGCTGTGTTAAATCACCCAAATGTACATGTTTTAAAAGCCCAAGACAAATATTATAAAGGAAATCTGGGAAATACAAAATAATTTTAATATAAAAGAGAATCAAAATATGAAAAACATCAGACTTACTTGGTTTTCTAAATTTTTAAAAACAACTTTGAGTTATTTGAGCTTTGTATTTGCATAATGATCTAAGTACAGATGAATTTTGGAGGAAAATTTTCTGTTACTAAAAAAATATTTTTCTTGTAAATCCCAACAAGGCTTGAATTATTCCAAGCCACCTGACTCACTGTCCACTCCCTACTGTTGCCTAAGTCTATGCTCCAGAGGTTTTTCTTGGGATCATATCATATTCTGCATTAATACCCATACTTCCACATAATCACAAGGTTCTGTGACCCAAGTGCCATATCAGTGCAACCAGTTACTCCCTAATATACACTAGATGCACAGATTTTAAAAATATAAACCCTGTCTAGGCATGGTAGCACATGCTTATGATCACAGCTAGTTAGGAGAATGATGTAGAGAAGATTAAGATTTCAAAGTCAGATTGGGAAACATAGTACAACTCTGTCTGAAAATGATTGAAGTTAAAAATAAACCCAAGGAATGCTAGTCATCAATCAAGAATAGGCTTTTATCAGTAAGTCCATTAACAAAATTTTATTCAAATAACAGCAACTAAGGCTTAACTGATGAGGGCACAAAGGCCAAAGACATGGTCCTTGCTCTCAGGGAGACAAACAGATAATTAAGTGTAGTGACATTTACAGACACTATGATTTTAAAATGTATAGAGCAGAGGGGGCACAAATGGAAGAATGTTCAAATCTAGATGGTAAATTACACAGAGCTTTGTAGACAAGATTATATATGAGGTACTGCTAGACAAGAAATAGTACTGAAATGAGAAAGCACAGGTAGCCTGCACACGATTGCAATTTATGTCAGGTCTCCTGGTCCACTGACCTCTACTGCCCAGGAGTTTAGGAGACCTGAGTACTATTCACCACTCATTCCATTTCCAAATATTCCAAATACTTGCTCCAAATCAACCTACCTAACATCCTCTCTTCTCTATTTCATGCTGTGTTTCTTCCAAGGTCCCCTTTGCTCCAATATTTCCTGTGGCCTTTAATATGTATCACAGGATAATCTCATTAGAAATTAGACAACAACACTTCCATTCTTCAAAAGCCAATTTAGATTTTACCTGTTTCAGGAAGCAATCTAAAGCTACTTAGAAAGGAAGCAAATGGCCTGGTAGGAATTCAAGTGGAAAGTCAAATGATTATGATGTGTCGTGCTGGATGGTGCCAGCCTTGAAGGAACACTTCTCTTCATCTTCAATTCTGTCATTCCAGAGTAGGTTACACATCACCCTACAGTATAGGATGAAACTGCTGTAAGCATTCAGAAAATGTAAACAGTACTGAATCAAATTAGATAAAAGACTTTGTGTACCTTAGTCTGTCACCTATGCAATAAAAATAACCCTTGTCTCTCTTACAAAGAACTGATGAATAGGCCATTCCATACCCGAAGTCTAAGGCAGAAGCAGCTATGTCATAGAACCTTAGTAAATTTATGCTGAATGAATAACAAGGCTATTTTCTGAGATATCTAAAATGAGGCATTATATCTGAAGTTTTTAGAACTCAAAAAAATACCTAGACCTCTAATGAAAAACTTACCTTTTAATGAAACAGTCCTACAGTTTTTAACGTTGTATATTACTGGTATTGTTCCATAAGTAGAAACATTTAAGAAATACATAAATGTCTTTCTGGGATGAAACACAATGAAGTAAAATAGAACCCTAATCCTTTTCAGTGAGCATGTATCATTCCTTACCTTGGAATGATCATAAACTTGAAAAGTATAAGCTTTACATGCATAACAAAAAGAGCCAAATATACTAGATGTTCACCCTCTCGTATTTCAGAGCACAAAAATTACAGTCTGTTTTGTTTAAAAATCTAGTCTATATAGATGAGTATATACAAGTGGCTTTGCAATCCTGAAAACTAACAGAAATATATTTTCTCATAAGAAACTAGCCCAACATCATCATAAATTAACTTGAAGTGCTACCACAAGCAAGTCAAGGAATTTCCAGATTATCTAAAATGACTTCATTTGTCCATGAGGATTTTATATGATAGATTTGGTGTACAGATGGCACCAAATATTGGCAGGAAAAGATGTTTTCTTCAAAAAGTGGGTTATAAATTTTGATTTACCATATAGAAGAAAAATTAGATCTCTGACCTCATACCACACATAGAAGTCCCAGATATAGTAAAGAGCCAAATGTGAAATGAAAACATTAGAATTATTTTAAAGTTTAAAAATGGGGTAATATACTAAAGATTCGAAATTGAGGCTAGCTTAAATCACAAAAAACATAACTCATAAGGGAAAATGCTGATGTATTTTACTGCCTAAAATTCATTTTTGTCTATAGCATAGGATATCATAGGTAAAGTTAAAAGGTCAAATGAATGGAAAAAATGTGCAGTAAAGTGGCACTGTGAGAATTAAAACATATAAAAATAGTCATAAAAATCAAACCAAAGTCAAACATTTCAATAGATAAAAATACCAGGATGAGAAAGAACAATTCTCAGAAGAAACGTAAATTTCCAATATAGAAAGGTATGCTAAGCCAAAACCAAAAATTGAAGACAACAATAACAGTGTGATAGTGCCTAGTTTGTATTATCAGACTGATAAAAGGAATGACTGTCTCCCATGAAGTGTTGGCAAAAATGAAGGGGAAGAGAAACATACAAATGATAAGTGGGAACATATGTGGCAACTTCTTAGCGAACAACACAGCAGCTGTACCCTATATGATGGAAATGGCCATGATCCTCTGCTTCTTCCACTTTCACATTCTGCAACAGTTTTGCACATCCTTTCATCAGGAGATAAATCTATTTCCTATTTTCTTCTCCCTTGGCTGACCTTCCATTTTATTATTTTACTAATAAGGCAACAAAAATAAAGTTGTGTCTCAAGACTACAAGGGATAACTGAAAGATACAGTGAATGTTTAAATTTTTTAAAAACTTATTATAATAAAAGACATATTAACAAGAATAATGGAATAAGTATGTTCAAACCAGAAAATTTTGAGGGGGATTAATCCAGTGTATCTTTTACTGTAATACTTTTTTAATTTAAGTACTGACCACATGTTTTGATCATACACGTTGATGAACTGTGTGCAGCAACCTCAGTGAAATAAAAACACCAGATCTGGCCCCATGCAACTTCTAGCTCTTCCTCAATGTCAAAATCATCATAAAATGTAAACAATTTTGCATTGATTCTGGACATTCAGGCAGCACACTGAAGATATTCATGAAAGATAACTTCTAGAGCTGTTTCAGAAAGTGGCAAAAATGATGGGATGACTGTGTTCGAAGATGTGGGGGGATTATTTTGATGAGGACTAAAGGTAACGTGTTCCTTACTATAATAAATTTTATAAAATTTAAACATTCATGGTATTTTTTAAAATCACACCTCACACTTGCACTGTATCACTTGTTCTCTTGCTTCCTGCAACTGTCTTGATAGCAGACCTGTTAAAGAAAGAAAGGAAGGCCACATGAAACAGGTATGCTGTTAGCCATCCCAGCAGAGGAGATCCTACACCAGATGGCTTTGGCCAACCATACAGCATGAGCAAAAGTAACTGCATATAGTAAATCCGTTAGCCCAGTGGCAAATCTTTCATGTGCACAGATCTCATTATCTCAGAAAGGACACCAAAGCCATGCCTCACGTCAGCATCTCCTAGATCCCCCACCTCAATGCAGTACTGTAGCTTCCCCAAGAACTCCCTAGTATACCTAATTATAAAGTCTTTTAATATACTCTCAAAAGCTCCTTAATGAGTTTTGTGGGTTGAGATTTTTTTGGTGGGGGGAATACTTCCACCAGGTCTGTTATTCACATAAGAAAAATTTTCCCTTGGAACATCAGTCACCTGAGTGTTGATTCTTCCATGATTTTTCTAGGAAATTCTTGGTTTAATTTAAAGATAAATGGTCCAATAAAAGAACATCCATTGCTGAGAAAAAACTTAATGTATTAATATTTGTGCTGATATTTTCAAACTATCACAAAACACATATTTTCTAAACACTGGAATTAAGTAAGGGAACATACATAAATTTATTTCTAAAGGTAAAATTCTGATGTGGATAAAAAAAAAAGGAGGTAGATTAAAAGTCTAAAGTTTTCACTTTTCAATCCAACAACCTAAGTGCTGGTAATTTTTCTAATGAAAACAAAATAAACATCAAATAACAAAAGTAGCTACTATTACAATATGTTAAGAACAGTTATGGCTTAGCATACATTACATAATTATCTCAATGTTTCAGAAATCCTAAAATGTAAATATTGTTCTCCTTTTTACAGACAATGTCATTAGGCTATAAGGAGATTAAATCACTTATCCCTGGTCATATAGCCAATAAATAGTGAGGACTGGCTTTAAACACAAGTATGACTCCAAAAAGTCATGTTCCTAATCACTATACTCTGTAATAAAACAAATATGCAAGTCAAAACCATCCTAATAATCATTAAAACTCAAAGACTCCTTGTCATATATTATTTGACTGCCATGGAACCCTCACAACTCCCACCATACAGGATGAGCATTTTAAGGCTCATACCAGGAAAATGTTTATTTTCAAAGTCACAAAGTTTGTGTGCAGTAGAGCTAGGACACAAAGTCAAGCCTTTAGGTCTCAAATTCTGTCTTTTCCAGTAGGACAAACTGCTAGAGACTTTGTATTGTGGAACTTGGTGAATTATGAGACAGAATATTCCTACAGCATTAGGGAAGGAGACAAGGGGTACAGAGATTTCTCCCTGAGCCTTGGCTGAGACAAGCAGTCATGGGAAACACTTTTCAGAAACTGCTTTAGAGGTAGCCCAGACTTCTCTGGTAGAGGAGGAGCCCAGATCTCTCTGGTGGAGGAGGACCAGGACCAGCCTCTGAAGTTCATAAAATTAATGAAAGGATCAGAGGAGGGAAGAAAATAGAGACCACTTTGGAAAGGAAAAGGGGAAGGTGCATTTTTCCCTCAGGGCACAGGGTTAAGTACCAAGGCAGGGACTGACACACAGTGACAATAAAAACTAAGCACAAGAACATGAATTGCTCAAAGTAGCCAAATCCAGGTCCACAGATGATCTGACCTGGGCAACTCCAGTGCAATGTCTAAACCAGGTGGTACAAATGTTATCAAAACTGATACCCAGGAAATCAATTGAAATAATTTTCCCTTACATTGAAAGTGTATCTTCACACGGAAATAGCCTTAGTAGTGATATCTGTATGAGAAACTGCCTTAATCTCTGAAGTCTGATGAATATTCAGAAAACCACTTAAATTTAAGTACCCTCAGCCATAACACTCACCCTGTATCATTACCTCTGTGGTCAGCTAAGGAAAAAGAACTGAGACTGACACCACTGAAAGGCAGCAGAGAAAGAAGCAAGTGCTTCCCTGGGAATAGAGGTTACAGAGCTATGACACCTTACTGCAGCATAGGAGCAATGGTTGAATGCACCACTTTAATCACCTGTGATTTCTAGATGCAAATACAGCCTGTGAAAAGCATTTTCAGGCTCTGGCTCACAGACTGACCATAATGCTGGGTCAAGTGCCTGCTGCGTGGATGCTGGAGACGATTGCTAAATCACGGCCACCTCCTACAGTGACAACAGAGGCAGGCTAGGCTCAGTGCTCAGCTGCTGAGAGCAAAGGCAGAGGTCAGCACAAGGTCTCACCAGAGCCGGGGCCAGAAGGAGCAGCTGGTGACAGGTGCAGTCAGGCCATCCCTGAGCAGTCCTCTACAGGCACTGTGGGGAGGCAGGAGAAGGGTGCACTAAGCAGGGACACAATGGGAGGGAGGCGTCTTCCCAGGTCCTAGCTTCCCTGGCATCCACCCACCAGGGGCTCTTCAAGCCTCCATCTTCCTCAGAACTGGGCTCGTCAACTCCACAACAGCTGCTGTCCCCTTGACAGACAAAAGGTCTGAAGGAACACAATGAGAAATGCGTATTTCCACATCAGAATTCACAGCAAGCATGATCTCTATTGCGTGATTAAATTTGGTGGATATGAGTATCTCCAGTCTCAGAAATAAATAGCTTTAGGGGTTTAAATTGTTAACATGACTTTCAACTTCTCTGCTTCCACCCAACTTTACACGCACCTACGTTTTGAAGAAGTGAGGAAAAAGTCCTTCAAGCATTCCCTATATTCTAATTTATTAAGTCTATTAATTTGCTGTTTTCTTTCTCATCAATGTAACTGCCTTGATTTTGAGCTTCCCTGAGAAGTTTCCTGTAATTATGCGTCTCTGGAACTCAGAGTGGATAAAATGTAATCAATGGTAGAGTGAAAAACAAGTTCTAAGAACATTATCTTTGTTTAAAATAGATTCAAATTTGAAATGTCCACAAAATAGTTCTTTAAAACAAGTTCTGGAGAGGAAGACAAGATGGCCAATCAGTGAGCAACAAAAAACAGAGCCTCCCGGGAGAAACAACTCATACGCCAGAATAAAACACCCTGGAGAGACCCAGACAGAGGGAGATGGATCCTCTTAACATAGGAAGAAATTAAAATATAAAAAAACCTCGTCAAATACGTTGGGACTACAACTGAAACAGCTGGACACAGTGTTTTCGCTGCAACCCAATTTTGCAGCGGACTGAATTTGCACCAGCCTGAATCCGCCAGGGCGGGCAGAGCCGCCCAAACTCATTCCCACCACCACTCGCAGAAAGCAGAGCAGTGCTGAAGTTGGGGGCTGGTGAGCCGGACAGAGAGCGGAGCCGGCAAAGGGACTTTCATTAATCCACGGTTAGTGCTGGGATTGGGACACCCCCCCCCCCACACACACACACACACACACACGGGACGGGCACAATTAAATGGGAGGGATGTTGGAATCTGGCAGGAGGAGCCTGAACTGGGAGCAACAGTGACTTCAGTTGGTTCCTCCCTCCCCAAAGCAGATTCGTGGGATTTTCTTGGACTGGGCCATGCCCCTGGCTAGGACCCAATGAGCCGTCCCAAATCAATTCCCTGCACCTAGCAAGCACTAACCAGGGGAAAGCCTCTGTAGTTTGGTTGGCCCGGTGGGGAGGGGCAGGCTAAGGCAGCCACTGCTTGCGCCTCAGTGATAAGAGCAATCAGGAGACTGGGGAGGACCCTCACAAGTGTGCTTTGGAGGAGGCGTGGCCAACAGGAAAGGGGGCTGGGACCTGCAATGTGACCTGTGTGGAGGAAGCCAGGGCCATGACAGGAGAGAGAGGCAGGAGGAGGCCCCCAGCCCAGAACCCTGAGAGCCCTGATCCAGGAGAGGGAAAAACAAAGGAGACTGAGGGCAGCAAATACACAACAGCAGGCATGGCTTCAATGGACATTAAAAGATATCTTCGGAACCTTGTAGACGAGCTCAAAACTGAAATATTAAATCAGGTAAAACAAGATATGAGTAGAGTAATAAAAGCAATGCTCTCAGGGAGCATATCTCAGGAAGATACAGATGGTAGAAGGGAGGAACACAAAAAAAGGAGAGAAACATTCGATAAAGATTATAAAGAAAATATAGAATACATGAAGCAGATTCAAAGAGACTACCAGGAAATTAAAAACTCCATTGAAAGCTGGCAAAACTCCTTAAAAGAAACTAAGGATAAACTATCAAAACTTGAAGACAAGTTTGCAATGTGTGACTATGAAAGGAAAGATCTCTTAAAAATTACAAGGAAACAGGCAGTAACAATACAAAGGCTAGAAGATGATAAGAGAATCTACAATTTAAGAATCAGAAATGTGAATGAAGAAGCAGGAATACATACAGGCGAATTACAAATGCTATTCATGGAAATAATTAAGGAAAACTTCCCAAGCATGGGAAAAGAAAATGACATTCAGTTATGTGAGGCATACAGAACCCCAGGCACCTACAACCAAAACAGAGCTACACCCAGACATATAATAATCAAGATACCAGAAATTCAATATAAAAACAGAATATCAAAAGCCATCAGAGAAAAGAAACAGATTACCTAAAAAGGTAAGCCCATCAGGATCACAGCTGACTCCTCCACACAGACCATCAGATCAAGAAGAGCTTGGAGCAAAGTATTCCAAGCCCTGAAAGAAAATAACCTCCAGCCCAGATTGAGGTACCCTGTAAAACTGTCACTAGAAATTAATGGAGAAACAAGATGCTTCCATGACAAAGAGGAACTGGGGGAGTCTGTGACCACCAATCCAACCCTACAGAGAATACTGAAGGACATTCTAGAGAGAGAGGAAAAAAATACCAGGATTTTAGGAACAGTGGCAGAAAGGCCTCAATGAGTGGGGCAGGCAGTAGAATGAAGGAGAAAAGTAGAAAAACAGGCAGAAAAATAGCATAGCAGAAATGAGGCAGAGAAGGTTGGCTATAATCTCTAAAACAGATGGCCTTGATACGCTATATTGTTAATAGTGCACCAGGATTTAGAAACCCACATTACCCACACTACTCTGCTTAGATGTATTATATTCTGTTCCAGTCATTCTACCTGTACTAGATTTGAGGGTACAAACAGTAATCCTGAAAATAACAGGATATAGTATGGTAATCATCCTTAATTTCCTATTAAGTCAATCTAAAGCTCTGTAAAACCTACACTGTTTTACCATGACTGATCATAATCGAATCTGGTTTGTTGGATTGCTGTTTTGTATTGATAGATTTTATTCAAAGCTGTTATGATTGATAGTATCAAGTCTGAGAGTATAGGCAACTGCACTGAAGATGATAAGATTCACTAGAATATCCACTCTGGTTTGATTATTACCTGCCTTTGAAGTTTTATATTGTCTACAATGTTTTATTTTTACTAATATTGTTATGTACTGCTATATTCAATTATACTGCTATATTCATTTATGCCTGATGATACAGGCAATTCTATTGAAGATAATAAGAAATACAGCAATCATTGTAGATCACCTTGTACTATGGTTTTATACAACTTCTTTGGTTTCATGTTTTTATAGGAATTTGTTTTGTTTTGTCTTGCTAAGTTTTGTTTTTCCCTCTAATACAGAAAGGATGGAAATACATGTAGACTCATGTATGCATAGCCGTTTATACTCATTGTTTGACGATCTACTTTGTATGCTTTAATTTGTAACTTGAACAACTATTTCTAAGAGGACAATATGTAATTTATCAACTTGTGATTTCCTATTGTTTATCTTTTCTCTGAAATTCTGTATTATCTCTACCCTTTACATACTTTTTTTTCTCTTTAAATAAAAATTTAAAAATAAATAAATAAATAAATAAAATAAAACACGGAATTAAAAAAAAAAAAAAAACAAGTTCTGGGCATGGTGGTACATGCCTATAAATAATCCCAGCATTTCAAAGGCTGAGATAAAGATTGCCAAGAGTTCAAGGCCAACCTGGGCTACATAGAGAGTTCAAGTCCAGCTTGTGAAGCCCTGTCTCAAAAACAAACAAACAAACAAAAATAAACAAGTGAAGGAGTCTGTAATGGAAAAGCAATAATATGCTGAAAACAATGAGCAAAAAGCTCAATCTCAACAAATATCTGAGAATAATCTTTATATCCTAGGCCCTTAAAAGGCTTCTAGAAATTTTGCAGTTTGATATTTCCAGTTCACTCACAAGCACTGATTGCTTAAGCAGGTTCCAATGGTCAAGGTGGCCATTAAGAAAAGGTTAAGAACTCTGTGGTAACAAAGGAGATAAGTTAGTCAAGCCAAATTATGAAGAAAAATAATTCACCTAGAGAGAACTTCAAATACAAGGGGCTTATGTTAAGTGTCTTCAGGGAACACTCAGGTGAACACTAAGATTGAAAGTGAGTTAAAGAGGGGAAGAACTGTTGGAAATGATGTTGGTTAGGCTGCCCTAAAGGTGAAGGTCATAACAGGTCTCATAAACTCACAGTAAAGACTTTGATCTTCAGTGAATGAGATGAGAAGCCACTGCAGGTTTGTAAAGAAATGACATAATCAGATTTAAATATTAAAAATACCATTCCAGTTAGTAAGTAAAGAAAAATACACAGGGCCAACAGTGGATGAAGGGAGACAAGTTAGGCTACAGTAATCCAGGTGAGAGATACTGGTAGCTGGACTACGGTGGTCTGAGTGGAGCTGGTTATGAAGGGGTCAGATTTTTACAGTATCTTGAAACTGAAGAGAACAGGAATTGCTGATCAATTAGATGGAGAATATGACAGCAAGACAGAAGCAAGGATGACTCAAAAGTTTTCTGGCTTGGAAACAAATGGATTTTCCATTTACTAAAAGGAAGGGAGAGAAATCCTGAGGGAAAAGTAATCCAGAGCAGCTTGTGTCTTGTTTTATCCCATAAACATTTCTTTAACCCAGGATCTTTCCTTATAGTATTTTAATTGGCCCCTAAACTCCACGCACAGCTGCTTCTCCTTTTGATAGACATGGATCTTTCTACAAAATCTCCCATTTCACAATTGTTCTGAATCTTTTTCATATTCCAATTATTCAGAAAACATTACAATTACTTTTTTTTATCGAATGCCAGTCATTGAAAAATCACCACTCTCACCTGAGCAAGTAATTCCTATTTTCTGTGCAAAAAAAGAAGAGACCTTTAAGCTGCTCTAGGCAAGAAATTTCTGCCTCTGTACAGAATTAAGCTGAAAATAAAGGCCTCAACATACTTGCTTCAAAACATCAGCAGACATCCCTACCCTCTCCTCATCTCAGTTCCCAGTATCACTGCTCATTCATGTCACATCCAGCACCTGTTTGTCAAAATGGTGAAAGAGAACAGTGTGAGGTGTCAAGTAATGCATTATTACCAACACAGATAGGCTTGAAAATTACTTATTTAAAAAATGTACTGGAGTAATGTAAAATGAATCCCTATATTATTGTTACTTTCTCTTGCCTTCTGGAAAAAGAATGAAAGAACTGTTGCTCATGTTCTGGGGACTTCACAGGATCTTGGAAATCCTGGTGACAGTGACCATTCAGGTGAATGGCATTCATTTATATGACTCAGTAGACAAAAAAAAGATTGAGGGCTGCTTGCTTTGCTATCCAAAAATAGCATTGTGGAGGGACCTGCAAGAGGTAGAGGGTGTCTTCCTTCCCTTTGGAAAGCTTACAGTTTTGTTAAGGACTCCAGATGTAAAGAAACAAAGGTTAATTTAATGTTAGCATTTCTACACCATAGGTGTAAGTTTATAGACTTGCCATACTTTTTTCCCCTGATTAATCTTTTCTTGTTATCTTCCTCCTCCTGCCTCATCTCACACTGAGGAGCAGTAGCTGTCATCAAAGGTATTGATTTCTGCCTGGAGCACGCAGGAAGTGGCAGAAGCAGCTGCTCACCCAGAGGGATTTGTAGACAGGAATTTATTGTTGGCCTCAGATAGGAACAATAATCTCACCATCAACAATAACAGTTAACACATGATGCCAGGCTCATCATCTTATTTAATTTTCCCACAACCTTGCAAGGTAGGTTCTACTAACTCCTCACTTTCACAGAGTAAGAAACAGAGGGATAAGAGAACCTGCTCATGGTCACCCACTAGTAAATGACATAGGCTAGACTTCAATTTAGGTGTGTTTGACCCCTGACTTTAAATTATCATTTAAGTCACTTATTTTGGTTAGAAGATTAAGGCAAAAAATTTATTCCCAGAAGGTTGATAAAAAGAAAGTAAACTGTGTGCCTGGCAAAATGGCAATAAGGTACAAGCTGTTAGTTACCTTGACAAGTCTGTACTGAGTACAAAAGACTGTTGGGGAGAGTTTAATGGAGAATCTGGGACAAGTACCAACATTTTAAGAGTAAAATAAAAGATTGTAGGAAATAGGGAGATAAATTTTGTAAAGATGGAAAGAGGTATTGGGATGGATGGGAGGAGAGGAGGGGAAGGGGAGGGAAACTAAAAGGATAAAAATGCAACATGGCTATGTACCAATAGCCCACAATGAATGTCCTTATGTATCATAAACACATACGGTACTAAAAAAAAAAAAAAAAAAAAAAAAAAAAAAAAAAAAAAAAAAAAAAAAAAAAAAAAAAAAAAAAAAAAAAAAAAAAAAAAAAAAAAAAAAAAAAAGGCCTGCATCTTCCTCAGTGTGTATTTTGCTTCTTGTCTGTTCTATATAAAATGTTGAGATATAGCACATGGGTGCCCATGCACAGAGGCCTAGTTAACCTATTTAAGCAAATGTGATATATACATGTATTCTGATATAAAATTTTTAAATATGTATATAAAAAAAGAAAAATTAATTTCACCCCAAAGGGAAATATCCTTTCAAAGGTGGTACAAACTGAAACAAAGGAAGCCAAGACAAAATGCCCAGAGAGATGCATTAGCAACAGACATTTGACTGGTAAGTAAGTTAGGTCATATTTGAAATGACTCTGATTTTTTGATGTTGATTTCACGTGAGGCAGTCAGGCTTCCCCACAAAATGTCCATCAATGCCGCTGCCCTAGATAAGATATAGAACAGGATACAGCAGTGGTCTGACATTGTTTGTCACATGCCAAAATTTGAAATTCATCAACTTCTTGGCCTATTTCCCACCCAGAATGCTATGAAAACTAACAAACCACCAAATAAGTGGACCTGAGAGTAACAGTTGGGAAAATCATGCAGCCCTAGATGAAAATGTTACCACATCTAGTCTTTGGATTTATCCAGTCATGTAAAAATACTTGTCACCAAGGAAACAAATCTTTGTGATACCTCAACTGCTAAGAATAACAAGGGTAAATGTAAACAGTCTTGCAAAACCTCACAGTTAGATAACGTGTTACCAAATTTCCAATTATTTATGTCCAGGCAATCCTCATTTTTACAATGCAGATCAATCATTTTTGATGAGTCATTACTATCCTGTCCTTTCCTCTTATGACTAAAATTATTATTGTTGCTGGTCTTGAATATGATGTGTTTGAAGCATGACTTTTAAGATTCAAGATTTCAAACACTGAAGCTTCTATATATTCTCAGCCATAAATTATCCTATTTTAATTTTTTAAATTACAGTTGTTTCCAAAGACTATTTTTGTGGTGAATGTGTTAATTATTCTCTGGGCCTAAATTGTGATAGCTGGCCTAATTATTGCAGGTCCAAACCTGAGCTTGGTTTATGATTACTTTGATTCAGCTTCACTGAGGAACTGACCTAAAATACCTTCTCTTCATAAATTCAGAGAATTTAATCCTGTGCTTTGATCAGTCCAATTGCATTCTAATAAATACAGCTTTCATTTTCATCTGCACCCTCCAACCCACAATCTTTTCTCCAAGTGGCAGCCAAGTAAACCCCCAAGTCCAAAGATGGTACCATGTATTGACTCCCTTGTTAAAACCTTCCAAGGGCTTCGTTTCAGGAAAGGATGAAAAAGTCCTTCTCATGACTTGGGCCCTACATGATCTACCCTTCTTATACCAGCTTGAATGAATATCACAGCACAATATAGGGCACGTGTGCATGCACATGTACCACCCACAAAAAAGCATGCACAAGGATATACAGTAATATTCTAAAATGCGTCTCAACAATACACAAAATAATCTACTATGTGAAAACTAATGGTAGTCATCATCTTTGGCGAGGACAAAGTGGGTAGGAACTAGAAGAAAGAACTAGGTTTCTGGGGTATGGACAATGTTCTATTTTTTATAATTAAATTTATTGGTACCTTTTAGATACATATAATGACATCATTCATCATAGGGAATTTATACCTGTACATATTTTTTCCCATTCTTCTTCCCTTTAGCTCAACCCCACTTCCCCTAACTTACAAAAGCTGTGTTTTCATTTTTTTTCTTTTGTTTTCTTTTCCTTTTCTTCCTTCCCATTTCCCTACTCCCTGCTCCCATTTCCATTTGAGTATTTTCTTCCTATTTCACAATATCTATTGTACATGTTGGTCTATTTACACTTTAAGTTTCTCATACCGGAGAAACCATCTGATATTTACATGTGGGTATGATTTATTTCATTTAAAAGTATGGTGTTGGCTGGGCATGGTGGCACATGCTTGTAATCACAGCCTATGGGAGGGTGAGAAAGAACTGCTGTGATTGCTGTAAGTTTGAGGCCAGCCTGGGATATATAGTGAGCTCAAGGCAAGTCTGAACTGCATAGTGAAACACTATCTTGAGAAGACAAAAATAAACAAAAAAATGTCTCAGGTTTATCCTTATTGCTGAGCAGTATGCCACTATATATATATATATATATTTTAAAAACCCACATCAGTTCATCAGTTGATGGGCATTTGGGCTGTTTCCAAGATTTAGTTATTAAAAACTGTGCTGCTATAAACATGAGTGTACATACGTCACTGTGGTATAATGCTTTTCATTCTTTCAGGAAGAACAGCTGAGTCAAATGGAATCTCTAGTTTTAGTTTTTTGAGTAAATCTCCACAATGGTTGCATCAGTCTATATCCCCACCAGCACTGGAGAAGTCTTCCTTTTTCCCCACAGCCCACCAGCATTTGTTGTTTTGTTGATTTCTCCATAATAGCCATTCTTTCTGGAGAGAGATGGAATCTCAGCATTGTCTTACTTGCTTCTATCAAATGATCGGTGATGCTCAGCAGATTTTCATATATTTATTTGTCATTAGTACTGTTTCACCTGAGAAGTGTCTATTCATTTCAGATGCCCATTTTTAATTGGGTTTTTTAATTTGGAAGAGTCTGATTTTTTCAAGTTCTTTATATATTTTAGATAGTAGTCCTTTGTCTGAGGAACAGCTGTCTAAAATTTTTCTCCATCTGTGGGTTGTCTCTTAACTGTTGATTTCTTTTGCTGTGCAAAATTTTTTTAGTAAGATATCCCAGTTGTTTTTTGTAGTATTTCCCATGCAATCAGTTTTGTCCATAAGGTGTTTGCACATACTTATGTCTTCAAGAGTTCTACCTATTCTATCTTCCAGCAGATTTAACATTTCTGTTCTAATATTTAGATCTCTGATCCATTTTTAATTTAGTGCATGGTGAGAGAAACACAACGTGGAAAGCCAGTTTTTCCAGCATCATTTATTGAAGCAGCTATCTTCCAGTGAATGTGTTTGGCACCTTTGTCAAATATAAGGTGGCTGACTTTGGACTGTTTCTGTCACTTCTGATCTGTTCTATTGATCCTTGGGTCTGTTTTTTTGCCAGTATCATCCTGTTTTTATCACAGTAGCTTTGCATTTTAACTTTAGGTCAGGGATTGTGATGCACACACCTTGCCTTTGTTGCTCAGAATTGTTTTTGCTATTCTAGGTCTCTTTTGGTTCCACATGAATTTTAGGATTGTTTTTCTTTAATTCTATGAGGTATGCTATTGGGATTGCATTAAATCTCTATAACAATTTTGGAAATATGGCCTTTTTCACTATGTTGGTTCTTCCTATCCAACAGTAAGGGATATTTTTCATTTTCTGATGTCCTCATTGATGTCCTTTTTCAGAGTACTACAGTTTTCAATGTAAAGGTCTTTTACTTTTCTCATTAGATTCCTAGCTATTTCTTTTTCTTTTGGATGCTATTGTGAAAAGTGTAGTTTTCCTAATTTTTCTATTAAGGAGTTTGTTATATGTGTACAGGAATGCTATTGATTTTTAACTACTGACTTTGTATACTGTTATGTGACTGAATTTTGTTATTAAATCTAGAAAGCTTTTGGTGGAGTTTTTTGGGACTTCTATGTAGAGTAGCATGTCATCTGCAAATAATGGTAATTTAACTTCTTCCTTTCCTATCTTCATTCCTTTTAATATTTTCACTTGTCTAATTGCTCTGGCTAATGTTTCCAGAACTACATTGAATAGGAGTGGTTATAGTGGATATCTTTGTCTTGTTCCTGATTTTAGAGGGAAAGATTTCAGTTTTTGACCACTTAGCATTATGGTGGCTATTGATTTCTCATATATGGCTTTTATCAGATTGAGGTTTAAAAAAAAAAAAACTCTCTTCCAACTTTCTGCCGAGTTTACAGACCATAGCTCATAGAATATGCTTAAGTAAACGCAAGGGAATTGAAATTATCCTATGCATATTATCGGAGACCATAGTGCAGTGAATTTGAAAACCAATGGCAAAAAAAAAAAAAACCCTCAAAAACTACATGAACATGGAAATTAAAAACACTTTCTTGGGCAACCAGTAAGTCACAGATGAAATTAAATTAGGTAGTTTCTACAGTGTTGTATTTCTTGTCCTGGGTGTTGGTGTATGGTATAACTACTTTGTGAAATCACTGAATTCTATACTTAGTATTTGGACACCTTCCAATAGGTTAATTACACTTCATGGAAAATGGTTACCAGTGAGCTAATGGGAAGTGGTGAAATAATGCAAGCATGCCTCCAGCAGCTTTCATCCAAGCTTTCTTCTTTAAGGAGGTGATACAGTTGCTAGAAGGAAATGAGGTAGAATCAAAAGAGGGTTTTTTTAAACGGGAGATTTTAAGCAAGTTTACTGTGCTATAGAATTGATCTTATGTAAAGGGGGTACCCAGTATTCAAAAGGTAGAAGGAACAATTGTTCCAAGAATGTTCTTGAGTAGTGAGGAGGGCTGTCCACAAGGTAGGAGTGGAGGGTGGTCCTGGAGAGACACAGAACGCAGAGGATTTTGCAGAGGATGACTGAATTGCTAAGAAAACATTTTGATAAGGATAGGTGACATCAGCTCTGAAAGGGAGATATTAAGAACTACGGTGTGAGAGAATGACATGAGAAGCTTTGGACTTCTGGGGGCAAGCCAATTAAACAGGCAAGGAAAACGTGATGGGATCAGTTCCATAGTCTTTCAGGGGAACATGCACCGTCTTTTCTAATAACAGCCTCAGCTTTCAGTTGATAGTGGTGAGCAGACTGTGTTGTGATGGGGAAAAATCAGTGACTCTCTTTGTGGCCTTATTTTGCCTCTCGAGCAGGAAAAAACCCTGATCTCATAATGAATTCCTAGATATGAACTATGTAATTAAGGGTATGCCTTAACATTTAATGTCTTGATAGATGTTACCAAGTAAGTGATATAAACATGCTTTCATATAATTATTTTTTCTTATGTTGCTTCATAAAATGTTGTCTGTGACCTTTTCCCATTTTTTTCTATGGTTGCTTATCTTTTCCTTATTGATTTGAAGAGCACTTTGCATATTAGGGAAACAAGTCTTTGATATTTATTGAAAATTTTTTATTGAATTTTATTAATTGATTTTATTGAAAATATGTGTGGGGGAGTTTAATCAGATTGGTTTAGGTTTCACTATAATTCTTTAAAAGAAATCATCCAAGTTTATAAAATTGTGTATCTATTTTCTTCCAGGATTTTACAGTTTTTTTAATTACCTAAGTCTATAGTATATCAGGAATGAATTTTGTTAGGTAAAATGTGAACACAATTTATTTATACTTTTTTCTTCCAAATAGCAAGCCAGTGTTCCCCTTGCAGTTTCAGGATTACTCTGCTTTCCCCTTGCATATTTGTAATGCTAACTTTATCCTTCCCAGTTTAAAAAGTGCTTATGACTCAGCTCAAGAGGAGGACTCATCTGGATCTAATCACACTCCATCAACCTAAGGACTTTTCCTTTTTCCTTCTCAGCACATCTCAGCACCTACTCCACAGTTCTAAGCTCTGAATCTTAGGCTATATTAATCTGAGTCTCTTACTATGTTTCTGTGTCTTTAATACATTAAAAGCTTAGTTTTACTTGGACTATTGACTGGAAATAGGTGAATGGTCAGAAAATGCTTAATTAGACCCCCTTCCTGCTTCTCTTATAAAAATAAGAATTTATTACATTAGAAACTAGATAGGGATCTGCTGGGTGGCTTGAACAACTAAACGGACTTTTGGGACCCTGTGACCCATTACTCTTTTGTACAAAGGCATGTTTTTCTCTTCCTGCCCATAAGTTCTTTCAACAGACCCATCATGAGCCCCTGATAAAAACATAGGAGCAGAAAGTTTGCACAACATGAAATTGTTACAAAAGAAAAACCTAAATAAACAGTCTGTATTCACTTGCTCTTAATTGACTTAAAAGATCACTAATTTTGGAGGCCACACAGCTAGGGAATGCATTCATTTCCCATTAGCTTCGCTGTAAACACCTCTAATGTGTATCAGAGTAAGAGTTACCTAGGTTACTTTTCATGACCCTGGAGGGAGCTTTCCCTGAAAACACTATTTGGATCTGCTGCTGTCTACTAGTTGACAGGAACAGAATGAAAAGCCTTGGCATTTCTGTCTTCATATTGTCCTGTCCCCTTTGCTGTTAGTACCTTTGGATCAGATTCTGCTCAGCTCTGCATGTAAACTTGTAGATGGCCCATCATAACTGGTATGTACTTTCTCCACCCCCATTTTTATGTTCTTTCAGCAGCCCAAGCATCTAAACTCATCCAGCCTTATCTTAAGGCCCAGACAGAGCCACAAGACCAGAACATTTGAACCAGATGATGGTGCCAGTCACAAGAAGAATTCAACAGTTTTAAGGACATTTTGACCATCATTGCCTGGTCCCAGTGGTATGAATCTGACATAAGAAGGAAAACATATCTTGAAAGCATGTCGCTGGCCCACAGAAACTTACTGAATTTTAGACCTTCCCCCTAGACCACAAAAGCTTTGCTATCACTTTGTTTGGCAAGTAGTCTGTTCTATCAGGACTGCCTCCCCCTTCAGCTGAAGTTCCATCTCTCTTTAGCTAAAGCTCCAATTAAAGCCTTGTCAGGGTGCATTTGCAGTACTTGGCTCAGTCTTGTTTCTACTGATTTCATGCCAAAAGATCCTGTCTCCAGTAACAAGAAGACTTTGAAACACCCTGGAAATGGTTGATCTTTGCAAATATTGACCCATGTTATACCCTTCCTCAAAGTTCCCACATATCTTCTCTCTGTTGTGCTTTTCTCTCTGTTCATATATTATATTCCAGCACAATTTCTCTTGGTAATATGATTGAATATTTTAGCTCACTGGCCATTAGAAAGGAAGTCTATCAGAATCATTAAAATAAAGCATATGCATTCAGAATTTGTCTTCTGAAATGTTCATATAAATGAGAATCTCAACTGCTGATAATGCTGAGGTAAATGAGGCCTTGCTATAGTTATGGGCTGATGTTTCTTTCCATACTCTTGTATAATCCCACTTCACTTTTCTACAAAGGAGCAGGAACACTTTCATAGCCATTTCAATAGCAGTACCACCTGTATATCTACCATTCTGCATGGTTGATTCTCTGCTACATCTGCTCTTATCCCTATTTTTCCTTACATCACAGCCCACTATCTACCTTGATATAAGTGTTTAATGACACAGGGATAAGTCCTCTGTCCACCACTGATCTGCTAGTGCAAGTCCTCCCTTTCCTCTCACTTATAAAGCCAACATTCCCTGGGTATTTATGTTCATGACCTCTTGCTCATTCCCTTGATTTGTTGGGCCCCACGTTCTCTCCCACAAGTGCTCAGTGAAACCCCATGTAAATCTTTGCCTGTATGACACTGAAGCCAAGCAGTCAAATCTGCCTAGAGAAAAAACACAAATGCTCTGCCTGGTCTCACTTTAGACTCATGACTAGGTACTTCAAGGGAGTGCTCAGCCAATTCTGTACTTCCTAGTTTATTCATTCTCTCACTGTTCTAGAAAATTACTCATTCCTTCTTCCCTCTCTAACTCCCACCATCACCTCTGTCACAAATACTGCATCTTCAAATGTTCATTACCTTCTCTCCTGTTTCCAGTGAAGAGCTCTATCTGATCTGGCTCTACAGGACTTTAGCCACATAAGAACATGGCTCCTGCAATTACACTTTACTTTCTGCATTATGACTCACCTTTTATCCTTCACAGAATGATTCTCCAACAGTATACAGACATGTTGAAATTTCTATCTTAAAAACACCTATTCTAACTTCATATGCCACCCCCAGAAACTGTCCCATACCTAAGCCCCCACTTTGTGAAGAAAAAAAAAAAAGCCCAAATACAATACAGGCCATCTATTCTTGCTGCTTCTATTCTCTCATGCACTCTTCATCTACTCACACACACAAAAAAAACTTATTTTCACCAAGTATATTTTACCAGCCATGATCCAACTACCATCACTTGTTGCCTGACCCACTGATAGAGCTTTTAGATATAGCAAGATGTACATCAGATCACATGCCTCTTCTACCTTCTACTGGCTTCCACCTGGCAAGAAACTAAAGTCCTGACAGAGACTTCAGAAATCTACATCACTTGGTTCGTTGTATTTCTCCCATTATTCTACTCCAGCCCCATTGGTTTCCCTGCTTCTCCTTGAATTCCCAGGTTCACAACCACCAGGGATTTTGCAGTCTTTACTGCTTTATCTGAAATGACTACTTCCTAGATCACTGTGCTTTCTCATTTTAATACAGTTTCTTTCAAATTCCAGTTCAATATGTCTTCCCTATATAAAATAGCATGACTTCCCTATATAAAATAGCCTCCTATATAATCTCCCTGTATAAAATAATACACAAACTCAACCTGGCTCTGCTTTCTTTTTTCTTACAGAATTTGTGACCATTTGTGACAGATAACTTCACATTTAAAAGCAATATAAATATTTAAAGCAAATTAAAGATGAAAAAAATCCATATCATTTGGAAGTTAAATATATTTTGAAATAATCTTAAAATAGAGCACAACATTGGCTCTTAAAAAGGATAAAGGCATGAAATCAAAATATTCTACATGTATATAATTCATGTTTTCAAATGCATAAAACAATATCTAGAAGTATATCAATCTGTTGTAAGTACATTTCCTCCTCCAAATACTAAGATGTCAGAGAGAAGATTTTTACTTTCTTTTCTAAAACTATGTTGTTCAAATTTTATATACTCAAGTTATTTTCATAGTATAAATTAAAAATGTCCTTCAAAAGATAATGATGTTTGTTGATATTGTTTGTAGGTCTTGTCTTTACTGAGAACTACTATTTGTAGCAAAGACAAAAAAATGGAAATTACAGGAGATAATAGTGGGAATGTGCATGCTTTTAGCAAAGAGGGAACAGAGCAAAGCCTGTGAAAAATGAGTAAACAAGCCAAGTGTGGTGCATTCTTTTAATTCCAGCAATCTGGGATGCTGAAGCAGGAGGATCAAGATTTCAAGGCCAGCCTAGGCAACTCTGTGATGAAGTGAGACCCTGTCTTAAAGTAAAAAGAAAGAAAAAAAGAGGAAAAAAAACATGTAAAGGGCTAAAGATGTAGCTCAGTGCAAAGGCTCTGGGTTCAATCCCTCAGTACCAGAAAATAAGGAAGCAAGTATAATTAACAACATACTTATTGAATCCTTCCCATGAGAAAGGTGCTTGCTTCACTATCCTGAATGACATGTATGCATTTTCTCTAATCCTCAGAACAAACTTGCAAGTTACTATCTCTACAGATGAGAAAAATGAGTCTCAGAGAAATGATTGCTCAAACTCACAAGCCTGCAATCAATAACTTCCTAATGCTGAGGATGGGACAGCAGAAGAGAAATCCTAGAGCTGGAGATTACCAACCTAGTTTAGGGTCCTTAGTAATCTGGAGTAGACTCACGCACAGAATCTATATAACTTGTGTATTTTCATTGTTAACAAAGGCTGCAGCCTGGCTTTGGTGGAAATTGTAGAAAGGAGTGTCAAAGATAAGTTTGTGCTCTGCTGGGTAGATAATCACAAAGGAAGGGAAGCAGTTTGTGCACGATCTAAAAACTCACCACCAGGGGCTAAGAATCCTAATAGCTCAAAACACTAGGGTCCTATAGCTTGGAAAGAGGAGCACAAAGTGACACTGAAAAGCACAATTCCTTCTTCTGTTCAGACAGTACCCTGGTGAGCAAAAAGACTGCAGAAAGGGAGTGTGACAAGATAACAATAGTAGCTGCTGTTTGATGAGCATCTACTAGATGCCTGGAACTTTATAAACATGAGCTTTAACAGTCAGAACCTGAATAAATTCTGGTTATTCCACTTTGCAAAAGAGAAAACAGATGCAAGGAGGTCGATAATTTACCCAAATATGTAGAACTAATGGGTGTTGGTACTAGTCTGTGCTAACTCCAGTGTGATTTCCAACTTCATGGTCTTTCCAAAATGCCAAATTGCATCTGATGGTCAGATATGCACACATATTTAAGATACTTGAAGTTCAGAGGTGAACAAGGAGCAAGTAGCATTTGGATAACCACCATGTATAGGTTATATAGAGACAAAACTATTCCTTAAAAGATAAGATCCTGAAAAATAGCGATAGAGGCCAGGACTGGACCTAGAAGGAAGATAATTGCTAATGGTTTTGCCTTCCTTGCTTTAAGTGAGAACTAGTGTAGACAGTGAAAAATACTTTTCAGCTGGAAGTCTGCCATGACTGGCTTGGTTTTACCAATAGAATCTGATTAGTATTCTTGAGTTTTCATTAGCATCTGCAAGAAACACCCAAATGACACGAAGCCAATTCTAGTGGCTAAAATTTAACATTTTAACCCAATTTATCTAAGGTTGACCTGTGATAAAATGCTGGCTAGCTATTTCCTTTTTGTAAACTATTTCAGGCCTCAACAAGTAAACCATTTATATAAGCACCTTTGCATTCACCTCTGCCAATAAGGCCAGTGGATGAGCCTTCTTGTAGAATGAATTTACATCATTAGTTTCTAGGATGGAGAATGAAGAGTACTTTTCCCAGTCTTGACTGGACTAAAGCCAAGGCTATAAGTGCAAATCCCTTAACATGATCTTCCTATAACTGCTTTTGTGCTGTCACAAATCCACCCTGGAGAGCAGCCTTTTATTGCATCCTGTGTTGTAGGTTTTCCATTTTAGGAAAATTAATAGTGATACTATGTATGTATAAACACATTCTCTGCCGGTCATATTCTGTGACTGTTTTAAAAAAAGAGTTAGGGAATCTTGTGGCCAGTAATAATATTTATATTGAAACTCAAGAGTTCCTGCTTCATAGGGTGAGGGCAAGTAATGGTGAAGAAAGGAATTCCCTTCCCCATACACAATTTTTCTCAGACATCTCAAGAAAGCAAAGGAATATAGTGAGCTCAGAGTATAAATCCTGCAGTAATTTCAGCATTCACAATCTTAGGATTAACCCCTTAAAAGTCCCTCAGTGCCAAGATAATCTGGATATATTCAATTCTTTCCAAATACTATGTTTTGCTTCTAAATAAAAGAACAATTTAAGTAAAGTCCTTCCTTTGCTCTGTCAAAGGCTTAGGAATAGTTGGGCACAGTCTCGTAAATCCAGAACTTTAAGAGGCTGAGGCAAAAGGATCAAAAGCTCCAAGACCAGTCTGGGCAACTTTACGACTTAGCAAGTCCTTGTCTCAAAAGAGGGGTGGGGGTTGGGAAGGTAACTCAGTGCAAAGGCCCTGAGTTCAAATCCCCAGCACTGGGGGAAAGAAAAAAGGCCTAGGGCCATTGTTGTGTAGCTATTGACTCACTGAACCTATTGCATTGGAAAGAGGCAATTATAAAATTAAATTATAGAATGTTTCACTTAGCAAGGCATCTAAAAGCATTATTTTCCTAGTAAAATGTCACTACCTTTTGGGTGACATTTGATTATAGTGTTCTATTAGGAGACAGCAATCAATACTTCCACTAAAATGGCCTTTTATTTATTATAGTAAATAAAATCTAAATTTTTTTAAAAAAAACAAGTAATTGTTCTAGAATTCTATGAATTCTATGGGTTTTTTTCTACCCTTTATTTAATGTTTGAGGAACATTAGATTCAAGAGTTTAGAATGCCACAACCTGAGAAAACCAGTATAAGTCCAAAGTAAGAAGGAAACAAACAAGTAGGTTTATTCTTTGTGTAATTGCCCTAATATAACCAAGCCTGTGAGAAAGATTTTCTACTTTTCAACAGTTTCTGGTTCAAAACTAAGTTCAATTTAGGTCTATGGAGAAAATAATCTGCAAAGTGCTTGCAATGCTGAGACCTGTTGTCAGGCATTTAAAAATGACAAGGAGTCTCTACAGAATTTTTTTAGTGTAGTTATATTTTGAGAGACATTTATATCCTAAGACAGTCAAAAAGGAGGAACAATTCTATATTTCATAAAACACAACCAGTTCCAACATCCTTACGTACATTTAAGAATTCTTGGGGAAGAAATAAGCAGAAAGGATTAACTGTTTACAAAGACTTCTTGGAATACATAGATTAGCAGATCCCTTTTCAGAACAAATTTGATCAGTGCATTTTAGAAATCTATTTCCCTGAAGTTTTATCCAGTAGCTCTCATGCCTAACCACTTTATAATCTGACTTCTAGTAACCTTTGCTTTGAGAAAAAATTTTTTTAAATTGCTAAAGTCAGATGATCAAAATTCAGCAGCATACAAAACACTATGTAATGCAATAGTATTTCTGTGTTTTCCTGGTTTTGTTGTTGTTGTTGTCTTCAGAAAGAACATAATTCTGGAATGTAAAAACCATAAAAGCTTTCTCTGTCTTCCTTAAGAGTGTCACGTTTCCATGGTGATAAAGCTAGCCCTTGATATCCAATTAACCAAGGTGATCCTGTGCTTCCTGCTTCCTCATTCAATGTACTAAGAGACCCACAGAAGGAAAGAGAACACATAGCTGGACAAAGAACTGCCAGGAGACTCAGTGTCTGATCTAGAGAGATTTTGTGTCACTGCTCTTCAGATAAATGGTATATTCAATGCTTATTATTTTGTGTAAGTGGTATTCTACTTTGAATAATACCTTTAAAGCAATTTTTAAAAATATGAAAGACCTAATAAAAATTCAAAAGCACCTCCCCTTTTGCAATAAGTTTCCATTGCCTCCCTCATGCTTCTGAGGCCACTTAAAACTGCATCTACTCCCATATTTGAATTTTCCCACAACTGTCCTACTAATAGTCTTTATAACTTGTAAAGTGGTTTCTGAACCCGCTTGCTCAGCAAAATCTTTATCAGTCAGGGTGGAGTTATGCTCCCCTCTCACCTGCCTACACTGCTGAGGGCTGTGCCCTTCATACATCCTCTGTGGCTGCAGCCCTTACCCTGCATTTATTAGCATGTTATAAAAATGCAACAGCAGCTCTGAACCTAGCTGTGCATCAGAATCATCCTATGCAGATACTGGGTCCTGTTCTAGAACTGTGGAGTCAGGATTTCTAGAAATGTAGGATTTCAATAAATCTACAAATGTTTCCAGGTTTGGGAATCTTTGAGAATCAATGAAATATGATTTCAGTTGGTTTCTAATATGTTTTTATGCTCCCAGTGGGTATCTGCATGAGATATGTTTAAGTAGGGTAATCATTAATCTGCAAGCATATCTGATGTTTGTTAAAATGCAGATACCCATGGGCTAGCCCAGACAAGTCTACCAAATCTGACTCTGTGGGATATGGCCAGGGAATTTAAATTTAAGCAAGAGTCCCACATAAGAGATTCCCCAGTATAGAAAAGCTAGTGCCCTTTGAGAGTCAGCTGAGACCCCCAAGGAGACAAGCCAAGTAACCTCAGTAAGCCAGCCAGACTGGGTGTGAGGAATGGCTAAAGGGAAATTGGTCTCCCATGCAGAAAGGTAGGCATTTCTTTGCCTAAACAGTTTGTTGCTATTTCGCCACAATAGAACATGATCTAGTACAGTTTGCATTTTTTCATAAACTAGAAATAAGAAATTTAATTCCTCATATTTCTGATACACTGTGACCTCTGTGGCTGAGTTTCTCTGAGGATCTGTGTCATTAAGAACTTGACCAAGTTACAGTATAATTGATTATAGGGATACAAGGTCCTACTAATCATCCAAGTCACTCCCACCATTTAATGTTTGAATTTTCTTCCAAGCACTTATGGTACGCAAACCACTTTATCTCTCTTCCAGATTTACCTGCACTGTAAATATCCAAATACATTTTGGCTACCTCTACTAGAATATCCTACCAATCCCCCAATGAGATTCTAGTACTCTTCCTTTAAGTGGTTCCTAGTTGTCTCACTAACAGCAATTCTAACCACAGACATATGATGTCCACCTTTAATCCTCTGCCATTCATTTTAACGCCTACATTGGATCATCTACCAAATTATTGCTATGTCTGCCAGCATGAAACTCACAAGGCAACCTTCTATTCTAGGCAAGCTTTGTAAATCCTCTTCATTGTGAAAATAACACCACACTACACTATCTTATGACCAGTCAACTTCATCTTACAAAGAAAATCTTGCTCTTTTTCTATGGGATAAAGCCAAGATAGCCTTTCCTCTGGCTGAGGTGGAGCAGACTTGGAAAGATCATATTAAAGATGGAATTCTCGTCTTAGAAGAGTGTACACTTGCATGAAGTTCAGAATTATGGAACTAGCCTTGAGGGAAAAGGAGATTCTGAGCTTTAACACTGGATTTAGGCTCCCCTACCTTTATGTTGAAAGATAAAAGGTGACTGAGAGCAGCAATTAGACAGATGTGTGCAAAGTCACACTCTCTAGGTCTTCTGTTTAAGAATTCTTGTCACAGGCATCTCTCTCTGTCCACATGTGGATTTAAAGAAAAATCTGGTCAAAACAAAAATCCTAGCAGCAGTTGAGACCAGCTGGAATCATGGCAGCACTCCTAGCACTCAAAATCCTCAGCCGGTTCTCTTCTAATGTCAAAGCAATTACAAATGAGAATATGAAGAATCAACAATCATTTGTAGTAAGCATAGAATCTTAGTTGGAAATGTTCAGACAACAAACAGCCACAGATTTCATCTTTTTGGCATCCTCAAAGAAAAGCTTTACAATTTAACCAAAAAAATTATACCGAAATTATTAAATTTCTCAAATACCTAGTAAAATCAAATTACCTTCATAATACTACAAGAAGGAGCACAGATTTATTACATACAACAAAAATGGACTTTCAGGGTCAAAACTGAGTGCTTTCTTTAACAATAAAACATGTGTAAGAATATTTCATTAAAATATAAAACAAACATTTTTCTCTCCCTATTTTCAACAATTTTTTCCTAATGCCCCCAAAAAAGCAAAGATCTGCTAGTCTGTAATCTTGCCTATTAGTTATCATTTCACTCAAAGGATTGTGAAATGCAAAAGGAAACACACATCAATTTATTTATTAGTAATAAAGTGAAAATGCAGTCTGTTTACCTCCCAGTATTTTTCCAGATATCTGGTATGGCTGATGAATAAAGAAAGAAATCCTTTAAAATATCAAATCTAGAAAATATACCACCTAGAAATAAGTAAAAGTAATTCAGAGACAGTAAAAATAAGAATCAATTTGCAGTCTGTGCTCAGTAACAGGAGTGTCAATGCATCTTTCACAACTTATCACTTCACCACGTCCACATAAATCTTCTTTGCAGAATTTTTCACAAACTGTGGAATATTTTTTGACCAAGAAAAAAAGTTTAGGTCACCTAGTACATTGGTTCTTACAGTTCTCTGGTTGGGGGAGATCTAAGCATGTATGAAGATGAGTGAAAGTACTCTACGTTGCTAGCATTTTCACTGCCAGTCTTTGTGTCTATCTGAAGAATCTTTTAGCACATATATCAGAAGCCAGACAATGCCAGCTCTTTTGATCCTAGGTCTCAGGGTGCAGCTTTCAAAATCATTCTTTGTTCCACTCTTCCTGTATTGGCAAACCACACCCAGCAGGGAGTCTATACACTGAATTTCAAGCGTGACCTGTTAATATGCCCAAAACTGTTGCTGCAAAGGAGGAAGGGAAATCATATTAATTGAATCCTGGCTTACTGTTCCTCATAATGCCACAACAGTATTTCCTATATGTTAAAATGATATAAAATGATTTGTAAAACCACGTGAAATCTTCAGGTGACTAAGCCCAGAAGTTTTAAACCACATATTTATCATTATTAAAAGCAATTATTTTCTCATAACATTCTGGAACAAAACCATATAAAGTATATGTCAACAATTAAAAAAGAATGTTAAACTGGGTGTGGTAGTGCACACCTATAATCCCAACACTCAGGAGGCTGAGGCAGGAGGACTGCTGGGCGTTCAACACCAGCCTAAACCATTTAGGAGACTTTGTTTCAAAACATAAATAAAATAAAATAAAAGGCTTTCCTTTCATTTACTCTGGTCTTCCTGTTGGAACACAGATGATCATTTGCAATACTGTTATATCTGTAGATACCTTGCTTTAATATTTGTCATTTTCTTAAAAATATTTTTCTCCCAAATGTTTTTGGGAAGGTTATTGTTATTCCAGTTTCACAGATGTCATATGAAGACAATAACAGTATCTATCTCTCAGACGACTGCTTGAGGGACTCATGTCATCCATAGAAAGGATATAGAGTTTATGGCACATTACTTATTGACTTCTCAAAGCATGTTAGCTATTATTTATATGCAAAATTACCAGGAGTTATATGAAGGTTATCAGAAGTCCATACAAAAATGCCAATTTGATTTAGGTCTTTTCAGTACAGTACAGGTTTTTCCAGGACAGCTCTTCCAAAAACTGAAGACTCCGCCATTTACATATGCTGATTCATTTCCCTGCAATATTTTTTCCCTCCTTACCCGTGACTCTGAGCCTCCCTACCTGGCTAATTTTTCATCTTTAGATCTTGGATTAGTCAGTACCTTTCGAGGGGCAAGCAACCCCTGGCAAAACCCATGTCCATATTATATTGACACATACTAGGATACTCTTTCTACATGCTCCAATCCATATCATAATAGTCTGCTTGTTTGCCCTCTTGCCCATGACACTTCACAAGGGCAAAGATCATCTTTCAGTACAACAGGTAAGCATAATGCCAGAACATAACATGCGCTCGACTGACTGTATGTTGTATAATACCCAGTATCAGACAGCAGTATGATGGAGGCTGGAAGAACAGATGTGATACAGTAAGAGAGTGACCACTACCAACCTGAGAGAGAGAAGGGGAGAGGGAGAGATAGGGTGGGGAGAGAGAAAGAGAGAATATAAGTATCAGGTTATAGGGCCAGTTGAGGATGAGGATAGCAAAGTGGAAGGGATATGGCATCCTAAGAGTGCAGAGCAAAAGCAGAGGGGAGGGTAAATCAGCTCTGGAGGAAATCAGATTCCATCAAGCTACCTAAAGTAAAGTAATCAGAGCCACACCCTAGCAGAGCCACACCCAGATTCACTAATAGTGGAATATTTAGCACCCTGCAGCAGGAGAAGCAATGAGAGCCTATGTTCACTCACCAGGTAGTGGGATTTAGAAACCAGCACAACTCCCAGGCCCCAGTCTAAACTTTTCAACCAGAGTATTTAACAACTACAGGCAAGTCAGGGGCCTCTGCTGGGCAGAGTAAGAGTCCTGTGTGACCTGTGGACCCCCAAAGACTTACCAGACAGTTGGGATGTGTTGTGCATGTCTGGCTCAACACCAAATTGCTGTGCTGAGGAAGAAACTTTGATACTTTGGGTACAGCTGATGGTAAATGAATTGGAATGTTCTGATTTGTTACAGCAGCTTCATCATAGGAAGGGACGACTTTAGAATAATATCTGACAGCATGGAAGGAATTAAGAGAGAGGGCTGCACTGGGAATTCGAGTTTTATACAGATCACCAGTAGCACTCTCTGAAGTGGAGCTTGACTGACCTTTAATAAGAAAGAAAACAAATATCTTGTCAGTGCTACATACATAGTTCTGTACCTCTGGACTACTGTATTTGAAATAAATTGCCCTGAGTTTCATTTCCTCATGTTACACACTTGTACTACATTACATTCAAACAAATGCTGATGGAAAAACAAAATGAGTATCACAAAAGTGACATTTAATGCAGTATGCACATTATAAATCAGTATTCATGTGCTATGAAAGAGATTTTTAGAGAAGCTGAGGATCTCTGTGCCTTCTAAAGTGTGTCTATGTGTTTGGCTTCCATCATAATCAAAATTGGCCATCCCTAAGAAGCAAAGAAAAATGTGGCCAAGAACAACGTATTCAGTCATGAATAAAATTAAGTTGATTTTTCCATTACTGAAGTACACTACTTCACCATACATCTATATTTATATAGATATTTACATATCTATACATATTGATATATTTATATTTTGAGCAGTAATTATAAGGCAGATTATTAATTTATAATCTCATCAAAGTAATCTCAATACTGAATATTTTGGACATTAATAATAAAAGTGAAATAATGTAATTTTATACCTACTTTAAATACAAATATACCTGGAATATTTATGAAAAACAATTAGAGCAAATGTGTATAGAGACCTATGGAAAAGAATAGAATAGGAAAGCTAATGAAGCCTAGACATGGCCATGTTACAGGTCAAGCACCATTGTCTATGGGTGTTCTATATCTGTGGGAAACCTTGGAACCGTGAAGGAGAAGTAACTTAACTCTATAGTCTTCAATTTCCTCACTTAGCTGGTCGGGAAAATATGTATTTTCTGTTTTCTAACTGGTGCATCCTTTACCTCCAGAAATAAAGTCCAAGAAGTCCAACTTATAGAAAGCTCTATACTGGAGAAGTATGTCCTACCACATGATTTTTAAAATCTTTCTGCCCCAACCTGGAACCACTAAATGTAGCAATTGAAAGATGGCTAAGAAAATTGCTCCATAAAACATTTGCTAAACTAGTGATGAGGACAATATAACAACACATTAAAATACAATGGCACAACATTAAGTTAAAAAAAATTAGGAGACAACATGGGAAGTCCAAAATGATTGCTGCTACTGGAAAAGGACTTGAAGGATATATTTATAAAATAAAGTGATGGCACAGTTAGGTCAGCAGGACTCTGACCTTCCAGGTCTCCTATGGTTTGAACACACAATGGTCTTCATGTATCTGTGTTCTCTGAAGAATGGGCTCTTCGGGTGATGTGATGCCATTAGATACTGGGGCATAGAAAGCTGAATCAGTGCCATAAAAACAGTTCTTCAGCTTTTCTGCAGAATAGACAGCAATGTTTGTATATGACATAACAGTGACAGGCATATGCCTGTGGCCTGACTTCAGTCTGATTTAATCTGAGCTGATCTAATCATTTCAAGTCACATTCAGGCATAGCTACTTTAGTAGTTTAACCATGGTTTATGGCAATTTTATTTCCCTATTTTCTTCTTCTCTCCCCCAGGTCAGAAGAAAAGTCTAGGTTGACTAACAAAATCCTGAGGCTTATTTGGTTGTATAAGAAGGGTGCATTCTATTTTTGGCCTTTTCTCTTTTGATTTGAGATATTAACCCTAGAAACCTCATTTGTTCCCATGGTTCCCATTATAATCCACACATGTGCATGGTACCTCTAGTGTGACACTTAAAATACTAGTGAACCATAGTTAGTTTTTGCAATGTTCTCTGCTACTTATATGTGAACTCCATAAGAATGGAGTTGACCTTCTAATGGAAGAAGAGACAACAAATAAAACACACAAATAAAGAATATTACCAGATGGTAAGTGCTCAGAAGACAAATCCAGCAGAGATAGTGGGTAAAAATGTCTTGCATTGTGTATAGAGAAGAGTATGAAGTTTTATCTGGGGGAGTGAGAGTGACTCACTGGGAGGATAACACTTAAGCAAAGATGTCAATACACTTCAACTTTTAGATATGATGCAAAGAGGCTCCAGTAGATCCCAAGTCTTCTCAGTGTTTTAAAAGCCTGAAACCTAAGATGCATCCTAAGGGTAGATAATTACATTTTCTTGGTTCTGGGTAGGACGAATGACATCACTACATTTAAACAAAGACATGAAAAACAAAAATAAATTAATATATTAAATGCCCAGTATACAGTCGGTTCTAAATTAATGTGAATAAAATCAGTTTTCTGTATCTATGTGATCCTCATCTGGGGATTCCCATGGATCAAAAAAAAAAAAAAAAAACTGTTTTGAAAAGTTGCATCTATCCTGAACATACACAGACTGTTTTCTTGTCATCACTCCCTAAACAATATAAGATAACAATTACTTACACAGCATTTCGATTGTATTAGATATAAGTAATTTAGAGATGATTTAAAGTGTACGGAAGGATATGCATAGGTTATACACAAATATTATGTCATTTTATTTAAAAGACTTGAACATTCACAGAGTTTGGTATTCTCAGGGGATCCCAAAACAAATCTCCCTTGGATTCTGAGGAACAACTATACATCTCCTCCCTTTATGTTCTATTTTATAGATAGACAGATACCAGCATGCTTATCATCTACTAGCATGATGATGCTTCTGGTAATTAAGGTCAATCTTGAGCCCAGTTTCTGGGGTAAAGCTACTTAAGATGCCTGTGGCCACCTTATACTTCAAACTGCCAATACAAAAGGATTCCTCATATAATTGCCCAGCTGCACCCCACCCCCTAGTTATGGCAGCACATGCCCAGGAGCCAAGGGGTGTAACAGGACATCCATGAAGGCCCAGCACCCACAAACACAGGTACAGGCAAGGCTCACCTCTCACAGCTTCATCCAAGGAGCTCCCTGTGGCAGGAAGGGAAAACACATTCAAGCGCTTATTAGCCAGGAACTGGAGCCCTCTCACAGGTGCGTAAGTGCTTGCCGACACACTGTTCTCCCTTGAAAGGACCAAAAAACAAACAACAAAACAAAACATATAAACAAAAGAATCATTTTGGACATTTCTCCAGGAAGACAACATAAGATTACTGAGTTCAAATGCTCTTCTAATCATTCAAGTTCTAAAACACTCAGTAAAGTCTCAACTACAGATTAAACATGAGAACAAACAGTTGCCACGGTCATTCCTTAGGAATGACTTTGTAGCTTTTGCTACAAAGTTTCTGTTTATTTACATATTCTAATAAACCTATGTAATCATTCAGTATGTTACATTTCATATTATCAAGTTTCCTTAAGGACTGGTAAGTGAAAAAGGGTTAGGTTTTCTAGGGTGTTAGATTTCCTGGAAGGAGGAGCACTAGTATCTATGTCCCTGCTGGATTGCCACAGCCACAGCCAGTACAGTCAGGAAAGGCAAAACTCCACTGTAAGATCTTCAGGAATAACAAAAAGAAGAGTGGGTCAAATGAGGAAAGGACCACCATAGCCCTGAAAATATTCATTACATCTCTTTATCACTGTAATGAAATGATATACACTTCCAATGGGAAAAGTCAATGATCCTTAACAAATAACTAAGTTTTCATATAGATGTGCTCAGTTACTATCTACACATAAGGTATCAGCAAGGGAGGAGAATAACAAGCAGCAGTCTTTGGATTCACTAGAGCCTTGATCATACCTTTCCGCCTTGACTGTGCATGGCAGGGATAGCTGGATGGGCATTTGTTTCTTACAAAACCTTCTGTTATTCTGAAGGGCTTCTGTAATCTAAAAAATACAGATATAAGTAGATAAGAATAGATTTAAGTATATTTTTTCACATACAAGAAGTTATACATTTCCAGTTTAATAAAAAAAAGAAACACAACTATAGCATAAAACCATTGCCTATAAGGATAAAATTCAAACCTTTGGGAGTTGACTACCTGGCGCATGGCAGCTGGAGGGATTTTCTCTCGGACATACTTCACATAGTCAACTGTTGCCTCAAGAATTGAAGCCGAGTCATTCTTTCTCCCCTTGCTATATGGCAAGAGAATGCGCAGCTGCTCACAGCAATACTTGATTCGTTCTCTGATCAAAGGATTATAATAGAGGAATAATTAGCCTCATTTTATTCATGTGAACAAAGACAATCTTTCCTCTTGAACTTGTTTGTAAAGGAACTGCTCACATTTTTCCCCATCTAGTCTCTGGCTCAAGGAAAGATTGTATCGCCAGAAGCCAGAAGCCCTCACAAATTTCTAAGCCACCCACTCATAAGCTGCACAAAGAAGCACTTCCAAGATAGGAAGTCTGTGTAGACAGCAGCCCCAGCTTCTTCAGCCCAGACCTGCTGCAACACACAGGTGCCCCTACCTAGGCAAGAACACACACACCTTCCCTGTCTGTCTGCTCTCTGAGCAAAGAATCTCACACACACACACACACACACACGATTTATACTAGAAACTTAACAGGCAAGAAACAGGATCTTCGGATCTTCATGTCACTGGGACTGGACCAGGTTTATAACAATAGGTCAATTAGCATCTCATAATGTGATTTTGTAGCCTGAATCAAAGAATGAAAAGACTGCTTTCCTTCCAAGAAGTAGATATGGACAGAACAAATAAATTAATATCCAGGCCAGTGACAAGAGGTAACTAAAACTTTCATGGGTCCAGTGATCTGAAAAGAAATTTGTAGGAGTTGTAGATTTGATTAATTTAAGCTTTTAGTGCCTGTTCATACATGTGTTCATTTACAAGACATTAAGTATCTGTTATGTGCTACACATGGACTAGACATATAAAGTCACTCAGATAATTGCTAGCTGGGACCTTATGCAAGACACTTAACTCTTTGACCCTTGCAATGACAGAAATTAAATAAAAATCAAAATTGATATATATTTAATGATAAATATTCTAGGTAAGTGATATTTTTACTGGGTTTTGAACTCTCTGGAGATTCTTTAAAGGTGTCTGAGGAACTATTTGGAAAAGAAAAAGATGAAAGAGTCAACAATTTGACAATGAATGTGAAGGGCTTTGAAATGTTTATACCCCTTAACAAGGTAACTTCCATTTACAAGGATTTACCCTAAAGAGATAATTTAAAATACCGAGAAAATTTCAAATAAAGATATCCATTATACTGCATATAAGTAAAACAAGTTAAACACACAACACAACAGAATGCCTTAAGTAAACTATGCTATATCTGTTCAGTAAAATATCATCTAGCAGTAGAAGTGATATCTTACAAAGCTTACTGGGGAAAAACAGGGTACAAGGAAGCATCTAAAATATTGTTTTAAGCATTAAACAAAGCAAAAATGAAACACAGAAAAAGAGTGAAATCAAAACCATATAGTAATAGTTATTCCTGAGTAGCTGCCTACAGGTAACATCTCATCCTTTTATCTTCTGTACTTTCCAAATATTTTGCCAGGCCATATACCACATAATGAAACTTCAAGATGATGAAAAAATACTACTGTACATTTGTTCAACATTAGAAAAATGTTCAAACATACAAAAGAGGTAAATTTTTAGTGAACAACTGTATTGCCACTCAATTTATAATTAACATTTGCTATATTTGCTTTATCATATATATATCTTCCCACTGTCGATCCATCTACTTTCATATATTGACACTTTTATTTAAACAAAAAAAGAGGGTAGAAATAATACATAATTTCAAAAGAAAAGTAATAAATCACTAGTTGACAATTACATATTTTCCTCTTACAAGTAGTTGTTCAAGTTACATAAGTAAAGCATACAAAGTGGACATTTAAACAGTGAGACTTCAACCAGTTCTATTCACCCATCCAACAGAAATTTAGTAATTTGGTTATCAATCTTATACACTTAAACATACATGCAGTTATATCCTTTGGAATACTTTCTTTTCCTCTCTTTTTTTTCAATAACTATATTCAATTCTCATAAACTGTTTAGAAGTTCTAGGCATGTATAAATTTCTATATGTATAACTATCCTTTCTGTATTAGAGGGAAGAACAAATCAAATCAAGACAACAAAGCAAATTCCTAGAAAAACACGAAACAAAAAAAAAATCATATAGAACCACAATACTAGGTGATCTACAGTAGTTACTATGATGTCTCTTGTTATTTTCAATAGAATTGTCTATATCATCAGGCATAGTATAATTGGACATAGCAGTACATAGCAATATTAATAAAAACAAAACATTGGAGACATTATATGACTTTAAAAGCAGTTAACAGGACTGTGGGTAACCAGAGTGGGTATCCTGTTAAATCTTGTCATCTTCAGAACAGTTGCCGCTACTCTCAGACTTGTTATCAAGCATACCAGATTTGAATAAAATCAGTCAAGACAAAACAGCGATCTAACAAACCAGATTCAAATAAGATCAGTCATAGTAAGACAGTGTATGTAATACAGGGCTTCAGTTTTAAGTTAACAGGGAATTAAGGATATTTACCGTAGTATTTCCTGCCATTTTGGGGGGTAGCTGTCTGTGCTTTTAAATCTAGTATGAGTAGACAGACTGGGACAGAATAAAATCAAACTATAGCCAATTTTCTCTGCCTCTTCTCTGCTATGATATTTTTCTGTCATTGTTGTTTACTTTTCTCCTTTATTCCACTCTCTACCCAGTTCATTGAGGCCTTTCTGCCATTGTCCTTGGAATCCTGGTGATTTTCTTCTCTCTAGAATGTCTTCCAATATTTTTTATAGGGTTGGATTGGTGGTCACAAACTCCCCCAGTTCCTCTTTGTCATGGAAACATCTTGTTTCTCCATTAATTTTGAGCAATAGTTTTGCAGGGTACATCAGTCTGGGTTGGAGATTATTTTCTTTCAGGGCTTGGAATGTTTCACTCCAAGCTCTTCTTGATTTGATAGTTTGTGTCAAGGAGTCTGTTGTGATTTTGATGGGTTTTCCTTTATATGTGATCTGTTTCTTTTCTCTGACCACTTTTAATATTCTGTTCTTGTGGTGAATATCTGGGATCTTGATTATTATATGTCTGGGTGTAGATCTGTTTTGGTTGTAGCTGGCTGGAGTTCTATTTGCCTTATATATCTGAATATCATTTCCTTTATCTGTGTTTGGGAAGTTTTTCTTATTTCTGTGAATAGCCTTTTTATTTCATTTGTATTTGCCCCTACTTCTTTGCTCACATTTATTATTCTTAAGTTATAGATCCTCTTGTCCTCTTTTAGCCTTTGTATTGTTACTTCCTGGTTCCTTGTTATTTTTAAGAGGTCTTTCCTTTTGCGATCATACATTGCAAATCTCCCATTGCAATCATACATTGCAAATCTATCTTCCATTGAAAGTCTGTCTTTAGTTTCTATCAAGAAATTCTGCCAACTTTCAATGGAGTTTTTAATTTCCTGGTATTCTCTTTGGATCTGTTTCATGTATTCTAGATTTTGTTTATATTCTTCATCAAAGGTTTCTCTCCTTTTTCTGGGTTCCTCCATTCTTCCATCTGTGTCTTCTTGAGAAGTGTTTAGCATTTCTTTTATTAAACTTTTTATATCTTGCTTCACTTGAGTTAGAATTTCAGATTTAAATTCATTGATGAGGTCATGGAGGTATTTCTTTATTTCCGTTGAGGCCAGGTCCAATATTGCATGTTTGTTGCCCTTGATCTCTTCTGTATTTACCTCTCCTGGACTTATTTTCCCTGGGTCAGAAGCTGGAGACTTTTTCTTGTTTCTTTGTCATGTTTCTGGTTTCTTTCAGATGGGTGTATGGTGGAGGTCTCAGGTCCTTTCCGTATTGCTTACAGTTTTTCTGAAGCATACTGGCCAGGGGATTGCTGCACTCTTCAGTTTGCTGTCGATCTGTGAGGTGCACACAGGGGCAACGTGGGCTGGCCCCTCTCCTCTGAGCTAGTCAACTAGTGAGTGCCTTCAGCACCTAAGTCTGTGCCCTGTCGATGTCACAGGTTCGAGACAGTTTCATCCCTGGCTACTGGGTCTCGACCAGGGGCGTGGCCCAGCCCAAGCAGTTCCTGCCAGTCTGCTTTGGGGCAGGAGCAGCCAACTGACACCACTGCAGTTACTTGTCCTGCCCAACTCCAATATGTCATCAAGCCAGTCACCCCTTTTGTGGGACCCACTTTGCAGCACTCACTATGAGTCAGTGCAGCCTTCTTACCAGTTCCACTCCCTGTTGCGGCACCTCCTCCCGCCAATGGTCTCAGGCTCACCAACTCCCAATCTCAGCAGGATTGCAACCTCAGCTCCACTGTGAGTCGCAGGACTCCAAGGCACACCCAGTATAGCACAGGTCAATGGGAGCATGTCCAGCTCCGGCTCTCCACCCAGCACAGCGCAGGACCAGCTCCAGCCCTCCGTCCACACTTTTCCCCTTTTTTTTTCCTTTCTTTTTTCTTTTTCCTCAGTTTCTTCCTGGGTCATGAGAATCCCTCTCCTTTAGTCTGGTCTTCTCCATGGTATTAAATTCTAGCATCTGAGTTGTTTTTCTCAGAGAGGCTCTCTACCATGCTACGTATTGATCTGCCATCTTTTTCAGCTCCCCATTTTGAGACATTTGAAAGCAAGCTGTAGACTTTTAGTACTACAACTTAAATTTATCTGCAGAGTTCAAATTATTTTATCATCAGGTAAAAGCTACATGAAACAAAATGCACAAATCTTCAGGGTCCCATTCTATGAGTCCAAACAACCTTGTAACACAAACCCTAATCAACACTGTCATCACCATTTCCAGTTCCATAAGACATTTTCTCCACTCACATTATCTTGCATGACCTAGAAGAGCACATTAATCATTTCTTAAAACATGTGGTAGGAGTTCATTCAAAATAATGTTTCTGAGATTTCTCTATTTGATTGCCTACAATGAGAAGTTTATTACTTTGTATTCCATTGTATAAATATTCTATAGCTTATTTATCTAGTCCCTTATTGATAAAACTTAGGCTTTTGAGGTGTTTTGTTGTTGTTTTTTGGGTTTTTTTTTTTTTTTTGAGTTTTGGGCCATTATAAATAAAGCTGCTAGATCATTCCATACATTTTTTTCTTTTTGGTGAATGTGTTATTTCTCTTGGATAAATATCTAGGAATAAAATGATGGATCACTTTTATAAGTTTATCAACACTGCCAGAATTTTTATCAAGTAGTATCATTTTCTACTTTCAACCATCAATATATAAAAGTTTTTGTTTCAAAAAATTTGGGGCCATTTTGGTGCTGGAATTGAATTTAGAGCCTTTGCTCTGAGGTAGATCTCTACCTCTTGTTAGTATTTTTTCTGTGTGAGACAAAATTGCCTACACTGGTCTCAAACTTTTAATCCTTCTGCCTCAACCTTCAAATGTGCTGGGATTACAGGTATGTGTCACCATGTTTGGATTGTTCAAATCTTTTGACAATATTTAACACTGTCAGTAGTTTTAATTTTGCTCTTTCTGAAAAACATGGTAGCATCTCCTTATAATTTACCTTGTATTTCTCTCACAACTAATGATGTTGAGCAACATTTTCCTTTCTTATTGAATACTTATGTATCTTCTTTTGTGAATTATTTGTCCATACATTTTACTTGGATTAAATGTGGTTTTTAAAATTTATTATTCGTGAGTTTTAGGACTTTTTACATGCCCTGAATACCAGTATTTGTCAGGTATCTGTTCAGCAAATTTTTTCAGATGTCTCAGGATCTCATACACAATCATGCCATCTACAAGTAAATGGATTTTGCTTCTTTCTAATCTGTATGTCTATTTTTCTTGCCTAACTGCAATGGCTAGGGCTGTTTACTTAGTGAGAAACAGAAATTTTAAACAATAGACACCCTTGTCTTGCTCCTGATCTTTTAAGAAACAGTCCAAATTTCGTTAAATGCAAATATTAGCTACAGATATTTTGTAGATGCCCTTTAACAGGGATGAAGAGGTTCTCCTCTGCATCTATTTGTTGAAAGTTTTTTTGTTCTTTTTTCTTGTGTTTTGTAAAGAAAGGACATTGAATATTCTCAAATTTGAGTGGTTTTGTTTTTATGATAGTAGGCCTTGAACCTGGGGCCTTACCCACTGTAAGCAAGTGTTCTCCCACTGAGCTACATTGACAGTCCAGGTAATTTCTTCTGAGTCTTCTGACAATGTATTTCCCCTTTATTTTGAATTACACTGATTTTTTTTTTTTTTTTTGCATTACACCAGCCTTTTTTTTTTAACCAGTCTTGTTTTTGTAAGGTAAACTTGATGTGATCATGATATATTGTATCTTTATATTGTTCTTGATTTAATTTACTAAAATTATATTGGGTCTACATTATAAAATTTTTGGTCTGTTATTTATTTCCTATAATGTCTTTGTTGGACTTAGGAATTTAGGGTTAGGTTGGTCTCTTGAAATAGTTTAGGAAATGTTCCCTACTCCATCTTCTTTAAGAATCTGTTCCAGACAGGAATTACTCCTTTGAATGCTTGATGAAATTCACTGGTAAAAACTAATCATTATGGAGTTTTCTCTCTGGTAAGTATTTGATAGTATTTTCAGTTTCTTTAATATGTTAGACTATTCAGATTTCTATTTCTTTTGATATCAGTTTTGGTAAATTGTGTTTTTCAAGAATTTGTTCATTTTATCTAAGTTGTTGAATTTATTGGCATAAAATTGTGCAAATATGCTTTTAATGAATGTAAATATTTTTTGGATCTGTAATGACAGTCTGTCTCTCATTCACAATATTGGCAAATTGTATTCATTCTCTGTCCAACCCCCTTTCTTGTACTTCAGACTTACTTAATTTTTGCAGCTTAAGATGGTAACTTGTTTTACTAATTTTTAGATCTTTTGCCTGTTCTGATATAAACATTTAGTGTTTCCTTAAATTTTGCTTTAGCTTGATCCCACAAATTTTTATATATTACGTTCTCATATTCACTTTGAAATATCTTCTAATTTTCTATGATCTATTTTTTTATTCATGAATTATTTAGACCTGTGTTTTCAATATCCCAATGTTTCAGGCATCTCTTTAAATCAAGTTTTTGTTTAAATCTTATTAATTTCTACTTTAATTTCACTATGGCTATAAAATATACTCTTTATGAATTTAATTCTTTTAAGTGTCTTGAGATCTCTCATACTCCAGCACACAGTCTGTAAAAATGAATATCCCATGTGCCCTTGAATAAAAGGAGTATTCTGTTGCAGTTGTGGGATGTGTTGTCCTACCAACATCCATTAGCTCAAGGAGGATAGTAATACATCTTCTGATTATTGGCTTCTAATTGTATAAACTGCTGGCATAGTGGTGTTAAATCTCCAACAATACTTTTAGGATTATCTACTCGTCCCTTTAATCTGTAAATGCCAGATTTAAATATATAACAATCACACAGTATTTTGCTACTTGGATCTCAGCACTTGGGGGTATAAGACAGAAGGATTATTATAGCCCAGGAGTTTGAGACAAGCCTGGGAAATACAGTGACACTCTAAGAAGAAAAATCATTCTGATAAACTGACAATTTTATCATTATGTAATGCCCTGTCTTTACTTCAAATTATATTATATGTCTTCAAATTTACTTTATTTGATATTAACATAGCCAATGTGGTCTTACATTTACTGTTTCCATGGTATATATTTTTCTATGAATGTACATTATTATGTCTTTATATTTAAAGCATGTCTCTTACAGAGAGCAGATAGGTGGCTGTTGGTTTTTGTTTGTTTTTAATCTATCCTGACAATCTCTGACTAGATGTTGGATATAGTTGGATAAAGGTTTCCTATTTTAATATTTTGACCTTTATTCTCTTTGGTTTTTTAGTTCTCTTTTCATCCTTTCCGTTTGAATACTTTTTAAACATTCAATTTCAATTTGTTTTTGGCTTCACAGACATGTCCTTTGCATATCTCATTAGCGGTGTTCTAATTAGCGGGATTATCTCAAATCTTTTTTTTTTTTTTTTTTGTACCAGGGATCAAACTCACGACTGTATACTTGGCAAGGCAGGCACTTAAGCTGCTGAGCTAAATCCCCAGCCCTGTTCTAGGGATTAAAATATATATCTGAATTTTTTATCATCTCTTTGGAGTTAATATTTTACGACCTTACATAATATACACAAATGCTATAGTAGTGCACATATATATATATCCCATTTTTCATGCTAGTCGTCATATATATCAACAAACACTGCAAATCATATGTAACATACCTCCAGACATCACAAATTCCACAGTATGATGCTGTAAATTTTGCTCAAAATAATATTAAGTATTTTAAATACAAGAAAAGGAAAATGTTTGCCTTTAAATATTTACTTGCATATTTATCATTTCTGGTGCTATTCGTCCTTCTAGAAGATCTTTTTGGTTTTCATTTGCTATTATTTCCCTTAGGCCACAGAGTTTTAGTTTCTTTACCCTGTAGATATACTGGAGTCAAAATTCCTATGTTGTCTTTTATCTTAAAATATCTTTATGTCACTATTTGTTGTTGGGAAATATCTGATAGAAATAAAATTTACACAAAAAATAAAGAATGTAAGGCATGGTGAACACAGTGGTATACATAAGAAGACTGTTTTCTTTATTAACATTTTAAAAACAGTAACATGCACCTGTTTGGAAGACCTAGATCAGTTACGTCCACTGCTAATATTTCTGTGTCTTTATGCTGTTTTTCTGATGGTATCCACAATTGGTTGGAGGGAAGCAGAATCAAAACATGGTTAATACAAGAAAATACATAAATAAAGAATTGTTGCAACTCAGAAATAACCTTGTAAACAATGAAGAAATTGTTTTACTCCAAAAAGGACTCTAAAATTTGTGTTAAAAATAATAGTCACAGATTCCAGTGACTGAAAATTATTTATAATTTTCCTAATGAGTCAGGGTCTGTTTTCCTTCACCTTGAATCTCTGCTAGCCTGTCCTGCCATTACCAGTGACATGAGAAGAGGTGACTCAATAGTAGTTCTGGAACTAGCAGTTCAGAAGATGCGGCCTGGATACTGGTCTCATAGAACCCTGACCTACCATGTGAGATGTCTGGCTGGTTTGGCAGAGAGACCATGTGGGGATAACTAAGGTCACAGGGAAAAACAGCAAGTGACCCATGTGAGTAGACCTGTGGCTCCCCTCCCCACTAGTCAAGGACCATGCATGTGGATGGAGTTGGGCTGGATTCTAGACAGGCCATTGGGAGGCTGCACATCACAGAGTGACTACAGTTCATGCTATACATAGAAGAATCGTAAACCCCAGTTCTGATCAAATTGAATCCCTAAAATTATGAAATATTATAGCTGTCTTAAGCCACCACGCTTTGGGGTAATCTACCCCACAGTAATAGACAACTTGTACAATAGCTTTCTGTTTAAAATAAAACTAACAATAATACAGCGTTGATAATATAAAACTAAAATGTACAATGACAACAACAAAAATGGAAGACAGTAAATGGAAATGTAAAGCTTTACATTAAGGATCTATCAACTTAAAGTAGAACATAAGAAACAAGGATGCATATGATAATCCCTGGAGCAACTAATAAAAAAGTTTTACCTAAAAAGTAAAAATGTATGTAAAAAGAAATGCTAAAATATGCTTGATAAAACCAAGAAAGATAGGCAATAAATAAATAAATAAAAATAAATCAGGGAACACAAACAGAAAAGTTGTAAATCTAAAAAAAAACTTGGGCTGGGGGTTTAGCTCAGTGGCATAAGCACCTGCCTTGCAAGCGCGCCATTGTGAGTTCAATCCCCAGTATGGAAAAAAAAAAAAAAAGAAACTATATAAAAAAAAAAACTTAACAGTAATTATATCTAATTAGAGACTGAAAAATATAGCCTGTCAAGCAGGCAAACAAGGGCTGGGGGTAAACCAAGCATGGCAGAAAACTAAGGTGAACATTTACATTAAAATAAAACTGTTGCAGTAAAAGACACATTGCCATTAATCTCCTTCAAACTATTCCCTGTGATTTCAAATGCACTTATCCCATTATTCTTGCCACTTCTTTTTTTTTTTTTTTTTTTCAGTACCAGGGATCAAACTCATGACCTTGCGCTTGCCAGGCAGGCGCTTATGCCACTGAACTAAATCCCCAGCCCTCTTGCCACTTCTTTAAGCAGTTCTGTAAATCATTTTTCATGAGTATCTTTAGTTGTGCTCTCATGGCTGCCTTGCTGTCTTGAGTCCATACAAAATGTTTATTTTTCATGGTCATTTTTGACTTTGGGGAAGAACCAGAAGTTGCATGGGGCCAGAGCCAGTGAATAATGGATGAGGACACAGTGTAACATTTTTATCAGCCTAACTTTCTGAAGGATGGCACCTGGCAGCAGTATTCACCATGTCTTATCACATCTCATAAAGACACTCAGGAAAGACAACTTCCATAACAGCTTTAGGAAGTGATGAGAATGGAGCGAAACAAAATGGCAGAAACAATCAGCAGCAAAATTCAGCCTCTCTGACATCCTGAATCTAAACTCCTGGAAGATAACATGGCAAAGAGAAAACAAAGAATAGATCTTTGAGAATCAAGAAGGAACTGACAGGAAAGTTAAAAGCTACATAAAAGGTGGAGAGATGCAGAGAAAAGAGCGAAACCAGTCTGGAAGTTTATTCCAACTCCCAGGTAGGTGAACCAGTCTATGCAGACACAAGGTAAGCCCCAGAGCCAGAAACTTCAGGGTAAAATAGGGCACCTGGCCTGCTACAAGGATGAGTTCAGTGGCCAGCCGTTGCTGGTGTAAGCTGCTGCAGCAGTGTGAGATTTTGCTCTAAGGTGATTCCTTCTACACATGGGCACCACCTAGAGAGAAAATACGGTGCAGCACCTGCCATACTGCCAGAGTGTTTCATCAGATACCAATTTGGGAAAGGGTTGATTATTTAGGACTGAGACTCAAAACAACTAAAAATTCGGAGTTCCAGTATATTTCTCCCACAGTAATGGTGAGAGATAGCCACAGGAGAGTCATAGACAGGGAGTAGGCCAGACATAAGCCCTTTGAAAAGTTCCAGCCCAAGCTGGGTAGGAGCCAGGGCTCTGCCCTTCTGGTGAGAAGCCATACCTGGGTTGTGCTGGTCTCAGAAACGGCTGGTCTGAAAGTGCACGCACTAGTACAGTGGCCCTATGGCTTACCTACATCTAGCAGAGATGAGAAGTATGATTGCTCTCCCCATCTACCAATGTGACCAAGGACATACACTGGCATGGACAGTTGCCACAGCCTTGGGTAAAGGGACAAAAGCATCTCTGGAAGAGGGGAGTACCTCATAAATCCATAGGCCATAAATTTAGGTGGAGAAAATTATTATTTGCCAGATTCCAGATCTTAGAAAGAAACCATTAATTCAAAAATACAGAGAAGATTTTTTTCTTTTCTTTGTTGGACTTTTTGTTTATGCTTTTGTTCCTTTTTTTTCTTCACTGGTTTTTGAGGTTTGGAGAATTTTCCTTTCTTTTTTTTTTTTCTAAACAATAGTTTAACTGCATCTTACAAACTTTTATATGTTTTCATTATCGTTCGGTTCAAAATATTTTCTTATAATCCGTGTGATTTTCTCTTTTACTAGTAACTATTTAGAACCTAAATTCCACGTGTGGAGATTTTACAGATATTGAATTATAACTTAATTATGTTGTCAAACATTTGAAAACAGACTCTGTAAATTTTTTATCTTTCACCATTTCCTGAGATTTATCTTACATACCAGAGCATGACCTCCCTTAACGAATAACCAGTGTATATTCAAAAAGAATATGTATTTTGCCATTTAGGGATGAAGTTTTCTACAAATATTAGGTAGAATTAGTTGACAGTGTTTTCCATATATTCTGTACTTTTAATGATTTTGAGGGTTACGTTCTTCAGTGATGGCTGTTGAGGATCACTCTATATAATTTTTGGGGAAAAATCATTTCATAATTAAATTGGGGTTTGTCGAATGTCTACTGCCTTGTCATGCAGGCTGGCTATGGTACATGAGAATATAGTTCTGTGTACCTCTGGTCACACCTCAGGCCTCAATAGTTCCATCCAGGGCAAGACTGCATCAGCTGAAGACATTCTGGTTCCTTGAGAACCCAATAGTAATAAAAATACAGTTTCACCTTACAGAAAGGACAAACTCTTCAACCTGTCATCTCTCCCCACCGTCTTCATCAACAACATTAGCATGAGATCACTGCAGCCCTCTAAATCTAAAGTGATCCTCATTAGCATAAGACTTTCTCAGCATAAGATCACTGCTGCCTTCTGTGTCATTCGATAATCCCAATTATTGGGTATACCCAATAAATAGTGGCAAGCCTGGAGTATCATGGTCTCTGCCCCTTTTGAGGCATTGACCTCCCAGCCCCACTGTCTTGCATTGCCTAATTTGTCTGTCTTTTATTTCATCTTTTCACCATACCCCATATACAGGTACAGGTAGATGACTACAGATTGATCTGTTTTTTTCCTTTACTCCTGACAGGGTTTGTTTCATGTATGTGTTTGGATACTATGTTGTTAGGTTCCTGTCTTCTTAAAGTACTGGACCATTTATCATTAGGAAATGATATTCTTTGTCTTAAAATCTACTTTGATGTAAATTTAGGTTTCTTGTGATTAGTATTTACATAATTTTCTTAGAACCTGTATATGTTTTTATATTTAAAGGGGGTTTCTTATAAGTAGCATGGAGCAGAATCTTGTTATTTATTTACTTAGTTATTTTTATTCATTTCTGCACTGCTGGGCATCAAACTCAGGGCCTTGTACACAGTAGGAAAGCACTCCACCACTAATCTACAAGGTATGATCAACATATATTGTGACTGTTTACATTAAAAAATTATTACAGCAAAAGAAACACTGCCATTAATCCCCCTCAAAACACTTCCTTTCACTTCAAACATTTAGCTCATCATTCTTGCCAGTTTCTGCAGTTGTTCTGGATGTCTTCTTTCAGGAGTGTCTTTAAGAGTTGTGATCAAAATTTGGTGAATGCTACCGCAAAATGCCATCCAGCAGAAAGTCAAGCTCGTAAGAATATTACATCTGCCTTATTCACTAGATTTGATACAGTGGGATTTCCAACCCTTCCCTAAAGTCAAAATGATCATGAAAGATAAACATTTTGTGTGGATTCAGGACATCAAGGCAGCTGTGAAAGCATACTTAAAGACACTCATGAGAAAGGACTTACAGAACTACTTCAGGAAGTGTGAGAATGATGGGATAACTGTGCTTGGAGTGATGAGGAGTAGTTTGAAGAGGATTAATGGCAACATGTCTTCACTATAATAACTCTTTTAAAATATTCGAACATTCACCATATTTTGCAATCATACCTCATGTAAAAGAATATTCAAAGCAGTTTTATTCTTAATAGACAAAAGTTGAAGAAGAGTGATTAAAATGTGCTATGTTAATACAATGGAACACTCTTAGAGAGTAAAAGGGATCAAATTACGGATATACATTAACAAGAGTAAGTCTCAAAACATTTTCCAAGAGAAAGGAATTCAATTTATATAACAAGAAAACTAAACTATAGTGCCAGAAATCAAAACAGTTATTGCCTCTGGGGAATGGAAAGGACAGAAGGCATTTTATAATGAAGGTTTTAATATTACTAAAGTCATACATTACTAAATTCGTCTGTCTTTTATTTCATCTTTTCACCATATCCCACATACAGGCAGTTGGGGATCTTGGCCAGGTACCGAGAGATGACTATAGATTGATCTGTTTTTTTCCCTTTATTCCTGACAGTGTTTGTTTCATGCATGTGTTTGGAAACTGTTGTTAGGTGCCTGTCTTCTTAAAGTACTGGACCATTTATCAGATGTGGTTGGGTCAACAGATCAAGACGAGACTTACTATAAAGACAGACTGTTGTTTGCAGTTCCCAAGAGGACCTGGCTTCCACCCTATGTGAGGTCATGTGAGGTAATGCCAGGAGGTGGCTGAGGCAAGAGGAAAGTACAAGGAAGAGCCTTTATTGTGGTTCCCAAAGGAAGGAACAGGTGAGACAGAGAAAACACATTTAAGATGTGCTAGTTGCAATAATTTCAGCAAGACCTAAAGTGTAGGACCAGTCTCAAGTTATCTGGTATCTGTTATTGGTGTGATTAGAATGGGAGAACACTGGCCAGAAATGTTAAAGCCTGGTAAGGGAGATGAGAAAAGTGCAGGTTCAGGCTTGCTTAGTTTGCATACAAAAAGCGTGCTCACAGATGAGTAATTTACTGCCTCTCTGACTAGCTAGTCCCAGGAGAGGCTGGCGGTCCATGGCCAGTCAGTAAGGTACCAGATACCAAAATAACAGAATAAAAACACATTTAATACACAAGAAAACATCATAATGTGCTAGAAGTGTTCTGGTTTAGACAAAAGTATGCATTTGTCTGTCCCCTGTCCTCCTATCCTCTGGTGCTTCCCTGCTATGGCTCTGAATACTATGTTAAGCCCCTTACTCTTGAGAACTGTGAGCAACAACAAATATTTTCAAAATCCATCAAACCATACATTTAAGATTCCATTGCATGTTAATTTCATGGCATGGTAATTATACCACAGTTTTTTAAAAACTAAAAAGGAGAAGTGGAGGGAAAAGGAAATATGGGAGAAACAGTTGAATGAAACTTTTGAAGGATGTTAATGTTAGCCCCAAAAAAGTATGACAGTAACAGGCTCCAGAGACTCCATATGATTTTTTTTTCCTTTCTGTATGGAAGTAGCAATATGTAACAATGAATCAAAGGCATGTCTTGTTTTTGTTATCTGCCAAGGAAGCCAACTTGATTATGACCTAATTCAAGTAAATCAGGAATAGAATCAATCTGAGTTTACTCTTCCCCAGTTAAGAGTTACACTGAAAGGCTGGAAGCAATATGGGGCTAATAAAGTTCTTGATCCAAACGAAATCCTGAGTCTCTCCTCCACACAAATGTGTCTGCAGCAAGCAAGTCACAGGGAGAGATATCTGGGTCATATACAACTTAGGATCCTTGGACAACTGCCTTTTCTACTTCCTGAAATTTCTAAGATTCAACATGGAAAAGCCTCTATTTGTGGAACATGGAAATGCTCACTTTTCCTTCTTTTGAAAAGTATTAAACCACTACCACATTAGACTCAAGGACATAGAGAAAATGATAACATCCCTTGGAAAATGCACATCCTCAAGATTAAAAAAAAACATTTTTATGTTTTTTAAATATATATGGAAGTGATTTCACCGAGAATATTAGAATTGGTTAATTTTTATTAATCTGTTCCAATGAAGAAAACAGGGTGTAAGAGTTGTTAAAAGGAAAAAAGTCACAAATGCAAATGTTCAAATCATTGGCTAGAGTATCACTTCCTGACATTGGTAAATACCATATATCTTATACTGCATAAAAACAAACCCAAAATACAAAACCATATGTAAATCAACTGATTAGGACAAGCAGGAAGAACGGAAACAGAGTATAAGCAATCAGTTAAGAATTATAGGCATAGACAGATGGGTTAAGAACAAGGATAGGCAAAAAAAAAAAAAAAAGCGCTCTTTTTTTATCTCTGGGTATATCCAAGCAAACCTTTAAAATGCAAGAGAGAGCCTCCTAAGCTTTTTTCTTTTTGAGAAACAAAAAGTTCTAGTACTTTAACACCCTTCCCCCAAAAAGGCATCTTTTTTAGTCTTCTACATCAGTGATCCTTAGATATTACTTTCCATCAGCCATTAAAATTTTTAAAAAACAAATACTTAACTCTGAAGGGCCAATAAAATATTAAACCTAGAAATGGAAAAATAATAAAAAGTATACTGATATCATTTCATTGTAAGCAATTATTAATACCATCATGATTTTAACATGAAATGAACTATGGAGAACACAATGTTATAAACTTTGTAATATGCGGGTTTTTAAATATTCATTGAACCACATTTTCCTCATTATACACCAGCTCAGTGAAATTTAAGTACATATCTGAGCGAACACCTTCTGGATCAGAGTAGCCATCTACCATTCCATTTCACCAAGCTTCAAACCCCATCAACTTTCCCCTAACTTTTCTTAGATAATAGGGGCTGTTTAGTATAATGCTTCTCAAATTTTTAAAAAATTTTTCTTCTTTAATTTTAAAGAGAATAAAACTGAGCAATGAAGCAAACTGAAACAGTGATAAGACAGTAGGAAATCTGCAGTAGTTACTATATTGCATGTTGCTGTTCTCTAAATAGTTGCTCAGCTTTAGGCTTGCAAAGTCAATCAAACTATACAGTTCCTCCAAACCAGCTGTCGACTTTCATCTGTGACTACAATGCGTTTTTAATTCCTTTCCATTTTCAGGGGAAAAGGTGTTCTTTCATCTAGATCTAGATTATATTGTCTTCTGCCTCACTGAGGATGCAAAATCCATCACCAGCAACCTGCACTCCTTATCAACAATAGGGGGATTAAACTTCCATGACATTCCTTCTGAGAGATGAAGTGTATGTCCCTCTCCTTGTACCTGGGTGGGCTCTATAGCTGTTGGACCAAGAGCATATGGTAGAAATGATACCGGGTCTGTTTCTTAGCCTTAGAAAGATTAAAACAGTGGAAGCTTCTACTTCCTGTCTCTTGGAACACTCTCTAAGAGGTGCCATGACAGGACTCTAACAGCACAGCAACTACAATGTTGGAGAGGCTTCAGCTGGCAGTCCCAAGTGAGATAAAACTTCGATCATCTCTGCAAAGGCTCCAGACATAATATCTTAGACCCTATTGACTGCAGTATTCATAGCCAAAATTACCTAATGACCTCAGTATCACATAGATACAACTGTGTGGCCAAGCTCTACTCATATGCTAATCCATAAAGCCTACAGGTAGAATAAAATGACTGCTATCAATACATTTTCGTTTAGTTTTCTATATAGCCACAGATTACCAGAACATATTTTGAACAATTCACTCTGCCTCCTTCCCTCTCTCCAATCTGTTTTTATTTATAATATACATATTCAAGACCAGCCCAACCTGTCACAATCACTCACTCTATTCTGTCTTTCAAACACGCCTCAGACCTTCAACTTTCTCTTTCTTTCCAACTATGTTTCCACCTTTCACGTTCTATCTTTCTGCAATGTGTGTTTCTTTCCCTAGCCATCCCAAAGAAAGTATTTTTGCAAAGATCGATTACAGATTTTGCTAAATACAAATAGTCAATTATCAGTTCTTACCTTCCTTGATATTTCTGCATTGTGATCTTCCTCAACACCCCTTCCTTTAGGAAATGTGATTCCCTGGACTCCTTGATATTCTCTCTCTTGGCTTTCTTCTTATTTCCCTCATAACTCTTCCTTTTCCTCCCTAATTTCTCTTCTTGTTGCATGTACTATTTTAAATAGCAAGATTTCCTCACGGTTCTCTTCTCCACTTATCTGGTCACTCTATGCTCCTCACAGGCATCACAGAGCCATCTCCACATATACTGCTTCATATAGATGCTCTTCCCTCACACCTCTAAATTTGTGTTTCAAGACAGACTTTCCTCTAAAATCAAAGGAGCAGCTCTACTCCATGTAAACGCAGAAGTAGTCAATACAGGAAAAAATAACAATATGTTCGCCTATCAGCCTTCAGATTTCCACTCTATTCTGCCTTCTGGTTCACCACTCATTTGGGAGTTACACTTGGCTTTTCCTTCTGCACTGCTCATACTGACTCTACCTACTTCACATACACATATATAACATGGGTGTATTCCTCTTCATACTATTTCTAACACCACTGCTCAGGATCTCATTTATTACAGAATTCTGGCCTCCAGACTCTCTTCCATTCCTTACATCTTGCCAGAGTGTTCAAAAGCAGAAATGTTATTGTTGCTTTCATAAAGTCTTTTAGTGGCATCAGGCCATGTTGCCATTTAAATTCCACAGCATGACACTTCCAAGCCTTACCCATTACCTTTCATTTCTTGCCTTTTCTCACTAGAGTTTTAATAGCCAACAATATTTGCAGTTTCATAAACTCATGGGGCTCTCTGGCTCTACCAGCTTCTATATCAGCCATCTCTGCCTTATACAAAAAAAACCTCTCCTCTAACTTTTAAGTCAAATAGCAACTTTCTTTTGAAAGCTTAACTTAGCTATCACTATTTACCAAAAAAAAAGCCTTTCCTGCACCTTCAGTTTTTACATAATTTTCCTAGTATATGTACTCTATTGTTCCTTACCATAATATTTATTAAAACACAATTTCTGTTTAACATAATTTTCTCTTCAATAGCCTATTTATAAGTCTGTCTGAGCACCAGTTTGACACTTCCTTTAGAGTCAGGGATTTCTTCTTTATCTCACTCCTTAAATCATCTTCTGGCATAAAAAATATATGCAAAATATTTATTAACTGACTGAATGAGTAACATTTATTCAGTTGTCAGATTTTCTAGTTTCATTTAATCTTTTAACAATATTACAAAAAGTTATGATTCATGAAAGTAATTTTTCCCTACAGAGGAAAGTTGTACTGATACTTACCTTCTCAGCTTTTCTTTGCTTGAATGAAGGAAAGAAATCTGTTTGCTTTTCTCAAGTTCTGATGATGGAATTTTAAATTCAAGACCAATGTCATTTCTTAGAGTTTCAGAGCTGAAAAAAGAAAAATATCATATCATATATTAAAGAGGAAAACTGTCAGGCAATATTAAACAATCAGCACCAATACACTAGCCAAATAATGCTTCTCTGTCTCTTGCATCAAACAAAAGGTGCAATAAATACCAAAGCACATTACCTTACACGTTTGGTGCAAATATTTTCTTGCAAAATTTTAAAAGAATTTATTAAAACCATCATAAATTCAATTACTGATCAAAATTTTAAAATGTACTGATAAAGTATAAGAGATACAAGCAGAAATAAAACATTCTGATCTCATCAATTATGACTATCCCAAAATTATAGACAGTCCCCATCTGACAATGCTTCAATTTACAATCATTTTTAAACTTTACAATGGGGTAAAACCATTACTGCATTCCTGTTTTCCACCTTCAGCTATATATTCAATGCTTAAATAACTCATTATAAGATAGACTTTGTTAGATGATTTTGGCCAAGTGAAAATGAAAACAAGTGTTTTAAAAATGTTTAAGATAGGCTAGATAGACTAAGATGCTAAGTAGTGGAATAAATGTCTTTTTGACATGGTTTCAATGTATGATGAGTTTTTTTTTAATTTAGAAATAGCCCCTTCATAAGTCAAAGAGCAGGACTATGTCTGCTCTTCAGAAAAAAAGATATATTACAAGAAAAAGTATAAAGGATTAGAGGACCAAGATACACCCTCTTCCAATTTAGCCAGCAAAGAGTAAATATTCTCCATTTTAAAATTTGTCATTTAATGGACATTGTCTGCCCCTAAGATTTTTCTAGAACTTTGTTAGGAACAGTAAAGTTCTTTGAGATTAAAATCCTAAATAAAATCACAAGACGTGATGCTATCACTACACTATTTAAGTGAGCTTATCTTTGGTTTAACCACACTTAACTGGCTGCCAAATCCCTTCCTTGTTCAAAATAGTAGATGGATGCATTCTACAAATTCCAGAAGTGAATGACTCAAAATCTTCACCACCATTAGTACCCACAGCCTCAGCATTTTCATCCTTTATTTGTAGCCCTCGATTCTATTTAAAACCTCCTTGGAAATAAACTTAAAATGGAGGGACAAAAAAATGTAAGAATTGAGTCTTCATAAGCATTACATGCTAGCATGGCAAGGACCTAAGGCCTAGTTAAACCAACTGTCCAATGCATGTCTGAATGCCAGTGCCATTATCTTTGAGGAAGACACAGAGACAAAGACCCAGCAGAGTACACTAAAACTTTCCCTGAATATCAAGAGATTATCCTAAAACCTACCAAAGATATATAAAGAATCTCTAAATCCTAAGTATCTGTAATTGGAGGAATGAGTTCATAAGTTGAAGGAAGACAACAGAGAGAAAGCTGAGTGGTAGGTGGATTCAGGTAAGATTTGGCTAAAGAAAGGATTCTTATTATTTTTTAAAAGTTTGAACATCACTGCTATTACTCTCCTTTAGTGCTAACCCAGTCGCTACTCACAGGGGAACTTACTTACAAGTTGACCTGCACTCCTGTGGTCAGATATAATTGTTTATGAAGTGCTTTCTTATACTGAATTGAAACTTTCATGATCCATTATTCTGAAATACAAAAAGCATTCCTCTTCCACAAAGGGCCTTTTTTGTATAACCCTCAGCACTTGAGCTAGTGCTCCATGGTCAGCACGTTCTCCTGTTTTTTAATGAAATACACATAGCAAAAATTGCTAATATATGTAAAAATAGAAAAACAAAACTAACCTAGTGAATAGATCAGTAGAAAAATATCCCAGGTGTTCACTACAGGAATTCAGTAGGGGTGATCCATGTTGTTCAGACCTTGTAGCATTTTCTTTCTTTCCTGAGTTTTAAAAGAGAATCATTTTAATTCTAAAATCACTAATAATGATTTTACAAAGCAGTATTTTTAAAATAGAAAGCAATTTATAGATTTCAGTCTGTGAAGCATAAAACCACCATACTCAGAAAGTAAAATATTTATTCCAGGATACCCTCTTTTCAATCAGATTCTAGTAAATAGCAACAGGTGTCCTTAAAACACATTCGGCTGAGTTTATTTATCAAGTTCCTATTTATAGGTAAATGTCAGCAGACAGAAAACATGCCTAAGTCTTCAACAGGCAGCTGCACTATCAAAATACAGCTTCTGGAAAAATTTTTTTGCAGCTGCTCATCCTCGCAGCAAAAATGAGACAACTGGAAGTAGGCGTGGTAGAGACCAATAGAAGGATGCTAGACAGGTGACAAACAGCTGCACTGCTTCCACTGAGGACCACAGAGAGTTACACAAAGACTGTGGCTGCTATGGGTAGCCATTCTAAAGAAGAACTGTGAAACTGCAGGGACTGGGAGCCATGGAGTGTTCCAAAGCAAGCTAAGTGATCTGAATATTTAAAAATAACTTTAAAAATTTTTGTAAAATGGGAATATCCACTTATTTCTTTTTTTAGTTTTACATTAACATATCTATGTTAAAAAAATAAATAAATAAAAATAGCATTTAAAAAGGTGGAGTATATTGAATGCTGTAACATGAACTTTTACAGGATCAGTTATGTATGATTATATCCTAAAAATGTATTCAGGCATATTTTAAGAAAAATGCCTTAATTTTCATTTTTAAGATTATTCCAGGTTCCACAAGGTATTCCAAATTATGTTTATGCTTAGGATGTACAGCTGGAGTTGATATACATACAGTGAAACAATCATGAAAATCAAATTAACACGTATCGTATCACCACTGTAATATATTTTGTTTCTTTTCTGTGTATTGGATGAAAACATTTGATATAATAGATTTCAAGTACTGTATTCGATTAAACACCAAGGTAACTATAGGTATCAAGCTGTATATCAGATCTCCACAACTTATTCATCTTACACAGCTGAAACTTTGCATTCCTTGACCAACATTTTCCATTACATCTCAATTCTAAAACATTTCTCAGTATCCCAGGCCTAGAACAACCAAAAACAGTCGCCGACCAATACTGATTTTAGAACTTAATTTCAGAATTTAGTCTGTCCTTTCATAATTAGCTTGTACTTAGATGCTAGCAATAACACATAATACAACAGGCAAAGAGATCAGAAAGGTAAAATTAATTAAAACATTGACACTCATTCTCTGTGTCTAAAAATCTAAAGAGAAAAGATAACCATCTTATTAATTTGAAGAGGTAAAATAATTTAAATGCAAGTGTTCTGTAAAGCAAAAGTAGTATACAATTTAAGGTTAGTGCCCTGCCTTTCGGACATCCATATAATTACACAGCATGACTAATTCCATTTTAATGATTGAGAAATTATGGTCACTAGGCTACCAAAAAAGAAAAGAAAAAATAAAGTGACAGTATTGCTACCAAAACAAAACAAAACAAATACAAAACAACAAAAAACTCTGTCTATAATACCACTTTTCCTCTGAAAGTGTAAATTTTTTCATATTATGTAAAGAACATATTTTTGCTTTTAATTCACACTTATTTTCTTCTGACCTGCTTCACAAAGATAACATGTTCTTTATGGTACATAGTAGTTAATCCTCAGAAAATAAAAGGCATAAGAGGGAAAGCAATTTAAAAGCACATAAACATGGTTTTCATGGAATTTTCATGAGAATTTTCAAGCCTTTGGAAATTTATTTTTTACTCACCAGTATTTGAGAAATACATTTTCCAGTATTTTACCACAATACTCAGTTTTTCCCTTGTCAATGGTTCAGTTAAAGTAACATCAACTCCATGCCCTGAAATACAACCTAAGAATTTTGGTATTAAATATTGATCTTATGATTTCTATTTGAAGAAAAAACAAACACTGTAGTCAACAGGCACATACCTTTAAAATTTTCAGGGATTACAAAAATAAACAGCAAGTCTGTATTTTTCTTCTTGCCAAATCTGAGAGGGGGAAAAAAATGCTTAATGAAGCAAAAGCACCTTTCAAAAAATTGGGATTCAGGATCTTATTAAGAATTTAACACAGTAATTTTTTATTTCCTTAGAATTAAAAATGATGGCATTTATATGGAAATTTAGTAAAAGCACCTTAAATCAGTGAGATGCATCACATTTTCTTACAAAAAGATAAATTTAAATCTTATCCAAATCTTTTTAATTGCTTATAAGTTTATAAGAAATTGGAGAAAAGGATGTTTTAAAGAAAAGTTTAGGGATGAAGTCAGCAAAATCCAGAATACAGGAAATTACAAAAGACAAATAACCCCTTTAAAATACATGCGCGCACACATGCACACATAAACACACAATTAAAAAGCAAGACAAAAAGTAAAAAAAAGAGGGGCAAAAAATTGAATCTTGCTTTGTACAAATACAGTTTTAAAAATCTGAAGCAGCAAAATCTGAATACTGATTAGATGTTTTGACAATATTAAGGAATAAGTAAACTTTCAGATGTGTGCAGTGTTAGTATTGTGTCTTTATTTTAAATCCCTGTCTTCATTTTAAATCCCTGTCTTAGGTACTTATTAAAGTATTTGTGGATAAAAAGAGATTATGTTAGGTTCACTTCAAGATAATCCACCTATGGACAGGGTAGCTATGGAGAGAGTAGAGATGAATAGATTGGCCAGATGTTGATAAGCATTACACCTACTTTATGGGCAAACGGAAGTTCACTTTCTATTTTTACACACTTGAAATTTTCCAAAAACCTTTAAAGAAATTATGGTATTATACATAAAGAAAGTCAGGAGTACAGTAAGTCAGCTCAGCCTTAGCATTAACTAAAATGAAATGATTGGGGCCAGGGATTTAGCTCAGTGGCATAAGTGCCTGCCTGGCAAGTGTGAGGTCATAAAAAAAAAAAAAAAAAGATTTTCCAAGTACAATATTTCTGTACTTTAAACCAAACTTTAAAGAGAATATAGATCCTGAGAAAAATACAGTATTCTTAAATACCTAAGACATCTTTTGTCAGTATATGGATTTTACCTGGTCATTACTTATTAAAACCAAAACTAGAAGAACTCCCACTGCATAAAATACTGTCCAGTTTATTTATAGTTTTTAAAATGTTGCACAGTTTTATAGTTTATTGAAAAATAAATATATATTATTCTATATTCCAAATTTTATTCTACATGTATTTATCCCTAGGTATCCATGGTCAACTTGTTCCAAGACTCCCTGTGGATACCAAAACCCTTGGATGATCCAGTCCTTTATATAAAATGGAATAATATTTGTATACAATCTACATACATCTTCTTACAGGCTTTACATCATTTCTGGACTATGTATAATGCCTAATACAATGTAAATGTTATGTAAAAAGTTGTTACCTTGTATTGTTTAGGAAATGATGACATATTTGGAACAGACACAATCAAAAAAACTTCCATCTTCACTTGGTTGAATCTGGGCATGCATAATGTGTAGCCACAGAGGATCGACAATATATAATTTATATATCTGAGTCATACATATTGAGAGACTACACTGGACTCTGTGCTGGGCTCTGGGGAATAGAGGTGGTTAACAGACAGACAAGGTCTCTGTTCTCACACAGCTAATCGTTTCCTGGGGAGGGCAGACATTAAATTACTCAAGACAATGAAATTATAGCTGAAATTATGTTCCACACTATGAAGGAAGTCTCAGGGTCCATGGGAGAACATGGTAGCCATAACTCACACTGCAGCCTCCAGACAGATAGGCTTCTACAGCTGTCTAAGAAGTCACTCACAGGAAAAGTAGGGGACAAGGGAGGGCAGAAAGTAACACACAACAAAAAACATTCTGGGCAAAGAGAGCAGCTGCACATGCACAGACCCTGGGGAACTAGGGGTCAAGATAGTTTAAGAAAAAGAAAGAAGTTCAAAAGGGCCCTAGCATGGAGCGTGTGAGGAACAGAAGCATGAGATAAAACCAGAGAGGACAGGAGACAGGCCTGAGCTCTGATCCTTCTAGGCTCAAAGAAAGATTTGGTATTTCATTAGAATGGACAGTGGGAATCCTAAAGCTGGGAATAGCATGATTCTATTTGCATTTCAGAAATACTACTCTGCCTGAGTTGGGACAGACTGACAGGGGTAACACAAAGAGACTACAGTTATCCAGGTAAAAGGCTGGTGGTGGAGAAGCAGGCGTAACTGAGAACCTTCTGTAAATGTGGAATATTTACTACATTAATTACTTAAGACAAGCAAGATTGTTGCTAAAATGTGACATTCACCTAGGTGAAGTCTATTGGGGTTTGATTCTTCTGTGAATTCTGAGGAATGTGGCTTGGAAGAGAAGAAAGCAAAAAAGACATAATTGCCATAGAGAAACAGGAATAAATGGAAGGAAAGACAGCAATTGACTGACTAGATGTGGAGGAAGGGAAGCCACATCACTGTATGATGTGAGGGGACAGAGACCAGGAGTAAGAGAATGACACCTGCCACCAGGGTAGCATTTCATAGTTTTAAGTGATAAGAAAGCGTAGAGTATAATGGGGCTATGGACAAGAGGATGAAGAAGGAGATGGGAAAGGAAACGGCTAAAGAAACAGGACTGCTGAGAAACAAATTATTGAGCAGTTCACAAACATTACTTTATACAATCAAAAATGTATATGTCCCAGTGCTTTAGAATTGCAGAATTGAAAAAAGGTAGATTCTTTACTTTTAGAAACCATCCTATGTTTACTGTGCAAAAGCATATAAATTAATTTGATTGACACTAAAATGTTAGATTGGGATAGATTTGTATACCCTGATGACTTTTAAGCTTTACATCACAGTTAGAGCATCTGAATTTTTGTCATTAGCAAAGAATCACTGACCAACCCAAACACTGGGCCCTCCAGTTAAATCCTAATTGTGGAACTGTGCAGAGACTTCAGCATCAATAGAGTTCTCAAAATCCAATACTCCAGTATTAAACTCAGCTTCTCATTCACATTTTTCCCAAAACAAGTTTCTAATAAATTTTCCAAAAAACTTTCTAATTTCCAGTAGCACCAAAAATGTCCTCTTTCTAATGAATTAATGTTCCTTAAAACAAAACTGAGCAACACAGAAACAAAACAGAACAAAACAAAACAAAATCTCTTATTTATCCCAACTAACATTCCTTCCCTTCCATATGTCGAAATCAAACTTCAGGCTCTGAAACTTTATGAGTACTTCCCGACTCAAGTGTATTATGTTTTAAAATCTGATGATTGACTTGGGGACAATTAATTTCTCCTTTAAATCACACTTAATAAATCTCAGGATAATTCCTGGAAATCTACCCTACCTATGAACTGTGGGACCGCTCTATTATCTTTGACTCCTGTCTGCTTCTAGCTCTGTTGAGGAGCTGGGGCCAGCCACTAGCTCCAGCTGCAGAATGGCTGTCCTCACTCTATACCAGACCCAGCCCCTGTGTATTATTCATGTTCCCATCTCTGAGACACAATACCCAACAACCACCGCATAAAAAGAGGAGAGGTTTAATTTGGCTCATAGTTCAAGGGATTCAATCCATGATCCACTGCCTCTAAGGCAGGAACATCACAGCAAAAAGGCATGGCAGAACAAAGCCAGAAGCCAGGAATCAGAGCTGGGGAATAGTACCAGTGATGGAGCAAAGTACCAAACACAAACCCCAGGCCATGCCTCTTTGACCTACCCAGGCATACTGCTTTACCAATCTCCTGGGCAGATCCAAAAGCCAATCAAGTTGACACTCCACCCTAACTACCACATCTAACCCTTTGTCAACTTCATTCCCAAACACACCACCTAAAATCACACAATCTCCAAATGAAGACAATAGCAAGTACACATAATTCTACCTAACATAATACAACTATCCCAGGGCTGGGGATTTAGCTTAGTGGTGTGAGCGCTGGCCTGGCAAGCACAAGGTTGTAAATTCGATCCCCAGTACCAAAGCCAAAAAAACAAAACAAAAATACAACTATTCCATGTACAACCAGAAATGCAATACGTCTTCCTCCAAATTTTCAACATTTACATTTTTTTCAAAATTCAGGTCAAGTATCTTCTCTTCTGAGACAAAAGACAAATTATTAACTGTGAATTTCTATTAAAAAAATCAAAAAGGTTACATAATATCGAAGAATCAATAGCATGGCATAAAGATTCCAATTATAAAAGGAGAAGTGGGGGAATATGAAAGAATTATAGCAAAGCAGGGTAAACATTAAGTCCTATAACTTCATATCCAACACCTGGGACAAAAGGTGGTGATTGTGGTCCTATGTGTATGGCCTTGCTGGACCTATCTGACCTCTCTCTTGAGCTGGATCCACTCCTAACTAGCAGTTGTCTTTTACAGATGTTACATTCCTAGCATTTCCAATTTCCTGGAGTCTCCACTCTACTTTTGGCTTCATCTCACATCTTTACATACTTCCTTTTCAAGAGCCTGGTCTTCCAGGTCTTCTGATATCTGGATAGAATCTTCCCTAACCCCACAACTCTTGCAGAAGCATGCTAGTTAAATCAGCATCACGTGGATGATATGAAGGTCTGCTGCCAGTTCAGTAAGTACCTCTTTCAGTAACCAACACCCCTGGACCATAGCTACAGCAGCTTCTGAGTGTTTGGATGATTGAGCACTGTGAAAAACCCTGAAGAACTAATTCCTTATGTAGCCCTTCTTGAGCAGGGGACCCAAGGACTTTCTTATCAATCCAAATGTTTATACTTTTGAGACTGCAATGGGAGCGATTTTGCTATTCCTGAGATGATCTCAAAGGATCTTTCTTCTTCCTGTACAAGGCACTGTACTTAGTTACTTTTTAATCATGCTAATCTCTTCAGCAACCATACTTCCTTTGCTCCAAATTTACACATAGTTCCTTCTGGGCAAAAAAAATATAAGTTTTGTCAAATTTTTGTGCTCTTTTTGCCCATCATTGTCACCATGAATTTGGCTGGAAGCAGTCATCAGGACCCATGCCACTGAATATTGTGCTGTTTTAAAATTTTCTAGGCCAGATTAATTGGCCCACTACCCTTAATCTCAGGATCCCACAAATTCTCAGGACATGGGCAAAATGTGTGTAATTTTTTGCCAGAATGTAACACACATTGCGGCGCCCTTTTCTGTCCATGCCGCCTCCTAGTCCATCCACGCCTTGTGACAATCGCTTCTCCAGGAAAAGGACACCGCATGTGGGAATTGGGCGTGGGGATCTTGAAATGTTTTGTACTGATAATTGTAATTTGTGTAGTTCACATGTGTATGTTTTTATATAATGCTCAATATGGAGTCGAGGGTGGAGACTCCAGGGGGGTTGCTGGAGGCCCTCTAGATAACCCCTTTGTTGAGGA